>JANBQC010000167.1:0-48584 GCA_027576995.1 Dimargaris cristalligena
AAAAAAACTGGTTATACCAGAAAAAAAAGCCACTTCATACCCTGCATAATAATAATAATAGTGATATAATTAGTGTGGCTTATAGGGGGACAGTACACCTTGCCACAGTGCTGTTTAATTGTACCTCAAGAGTGGCAATTTTCTCTACTAATCTGATAGAATGCACATATATTTGGTCATATACTGTTCATATAGTTGAAATTCGGCCCAGCCGTACAAGGTTTTAAATGATATGTGGATGGGAAAACAGGTGGGAGATCTATTTGGGAGAGGTTAAGTTGAGTTGTATAACAAAAAATCCATTGGATGAATTAAATATAACTGGTTAAAAATAAATCTCCCATATATTATCACATAGACCTACTATTTAAACCCTTATACAGCTGGGCTGAATTTCACCCATTTTCAACCAGTAGCATTTGCCTTATCCAATGGATTCTTCATTATACAGCCTGACTGAATCTCTCCCATATTTTACTCTGCCATTGAACTACCATTTTGAAATAGCTGCAAGATAGTTAATGAAGATTACCAGGCAGATACTTAAGGCCTGTGTCTGAGAATAGGAAGACTAAGAGTCAGCTCTTTGTGCTTTTACATTCCCTTCCTAAACAAATCAATTTTATTTAGCCATATTGGAGCTACATGGAGTAGGAGGAGTCCACTTTAATACAGCCTTATTTCATGCTGGAAATTCACCACTATGGTGGTGAAAAAATGTCCCATTACAATCATACAGTCATGGTTGCACATAGCATACTATAAAGTAATGGGCTGGGTCTACTAGACACAGGCATAAGTAGGAGCTTATTGCCAGCAGAAGGCAATACCAATGGCGGAAATGGTTGTGAAAGGTTTACAAATTTCTGCTTGATCTAAAATATGTAGATAAATAGCAGCATTAAATTGATCCATACACAGAAGCAATGTTGACCCACTGGGACTGGGGGGGCAGTGTGATTTACCCTGGTCCTATTGGGTTGACGAGATCCAGACCCTGGTTGGGAGTGTGGCCCTAATATCCAGTATGTGGGGTATTGGGGTTGGGAAGACCTCTCTGACAGTAAGATGAATGGTTGATAGTTGGATTGAAACATACAAAATATATTTTAGAATGTGAGTGATGATACATTTATAAATATAGAATTGGTATAAGTATTTGAGGTTGAATCAATATTAGACTCAGACCACAAATAAAAGTGCTACATTCATCTCCTCTAATACCTATATGTTCTCTGAAAATGCAAAAGCCAACTAATTTAAGAATACATATCTATAAACAGGTCTGTCACCTGAGTTAACCACTCTTAGTCTGTCAAGAGTCCCGGGGATAGGCTTCTAATGGTAAGCAAGGCTTAGGCTTAGCCAAGTAGGCTACTAGCATTAGGGGGGGATTAGTACTAACTAATAAAGGATGAGTGTAGGCTAATGTAAGGGATGTGCAGCAGGCACACTTACTGGCTGATGCAAGGGGTGAGCATATATAGAGTTTATTGGATAAACTGAAGGGGTAAGAACTAAGCTAAGGAACTGAACTGGTCCCAGAGGGGCCTAGTTATTTATATGTGGGGACTGCTCATAATGAGGGGTCCTTAAGAGCAATGGGATGACTAAAGAAGAGGTGAGGGGCAGGGCCTTGACTGGGGGGCTTGCATCTGGAAGACTCTACTAAGAGAGGAGGAATATTGGATCAATCAGTGGAGTATTGTATGAGAAGCATTGGGGCCTGGTCATAGTGGGTTATATAGCAAGGGGAGAGTAATATGGCACAATAAGGCAAGATCAAGCAGGATGATCAGTTATTCCCATATTTAGGGAGGATTAGGTGGGCTGACAAGGCCTATACATTAATTCAATGGAATGTTTGGGAGGAAAGACTGTTACTATAAATAACAGATTATCTGCTCGAGGTCGGGACTTGGGATAAGTATTACACTCTACATTATGCTCAGGGTTGTGTTCAGAATATGTGGGTTTAAATACGAGGAACTGCTCATTGGAATCAAAGGGTTTAGGGCCTGTCCATGTGGTTACCCATGAAGGGTCCTTTGTCAGCAACCACCTCTTCTGTTGAACAGAATCCTAATTCAGTGATAAAATGTCCACCCCACAGTTTCAAAGCCAACATAATATTCCACCACCAGGCCCTGTGGTAACACCTACCCTGGGGCACTAAGGCCAACTCAGAAGAGGTTATATAAGATAAAACTGATATAACGATAGCTCTCCCCCAACCCTGCATTTTGCAGCATCTCGAATTTATATTGCTACTGGTCGAAGTATCTAATGTCCCCAAGTTTCAGTGAAATATAAATTTTTGAAACGGAGGTTCAATCGTATGCCCTTTTAAACATGGATTTTCCTATAATATCTTCACCCATTACATTTTATTTGGACATGCATTATGCCGGATTGTTGGCGGCCTGTAGCTATATCTGCCTAGTTTATCGTTTGCGCCACCATAGTTAAACTATATTATAATTGAAGTTCCACCCAGCTGTATTGCGAGACATATTTCCTTCTGCAATGAATCTTGTCAGTTAAAAATAAACTGACCACTGGTATAGGTTAAGGAGGTTTGGGGCTTTAACATTATAGTTTAAGTATTAAATAGGAATAATAGAATCTTCAGTAAAAGTGGGTGGGTTTATAAGCACATTCGATATTTTACAAAATAGATTGATGCCGTGAAAAATATGTATTGAATCACCGTAAAAGTAAGATGCTTGGATACTCCCTTTTAAATCGATAGGTGAGATCAACTGAGTTTAGGTCGACGCGCAACTCGCGAAGATTGGGCAGCCGCATAACTACCTTTGTTAATGATTCCCAGGGACAACTGGACTTTTTGATACTAAACGATAAAAGGGACGGGCTGTAAAAATGTATATCGAGGAGTTTGGTTAGTGTGGTAAGATTACGGTTGCGAATATTAAGAGTTTGTAGATTAGAACACTTTGAAATAACCAAGGCATAGGTAGGGGCATGATCGGCAAATTTGTATAAGGATAATTCACGGAGCTGAGGAAAAAACTGGACAATTAGGGAGCCTAGTTCGGGGATCATGTCATGGTCCGCAATGTACTGGTTGGTGAGAGTCAAGGCGGTAATGCGGGGCCAAGGTTGTCCAAAAAAACGACGCAGGGCAAGCTGTTTACTGGGTGTGAGGGGGGAATAGCCCACATCAAAATCGATGTTAATATGCTCCAGGTGAGGAAAATCGGTCGAAAGCAAATTTCCCAGGTCCCGAAAATGGTGGGGCCCTCGACCACAGGCCAAACCTAGGGATATTAAGTGACGGAAAACGGGCAAATGGGGCTCAAACAGAACGCCAATTTTCCAGGGGCCGAGGTGCAGAGCCAGGTGGGTTAGGCGCGAGAAACGGCTTACCAGCGTTTGGTAAAGCTCTTCATCTGGTGAAGCCACATAGAGTGTCAGCCGCCGCAGTCCGGTAAAAGGGACCAAGAATTGTAAAATTAGGTCCGTATCCACCGTAGACGCGATAGTACTGAAATTGAGACTCTGAATACGGCCAAGCCGAGCCAGTACCAAATCGGTCAGATGCTGCTTCGCAAGGGCCCGGTAGGCCTGGTGGGGTTGAAATTCGGCTAAACCAAAGTAAATCGACAGTTCCCGGAGGGGGCGGGAAAGGTAGGCCAAACAGCCGGCAACTTCTGGCCAGTGGGCCTGGTTTCTTAATAAAAGATTGAAATGGTTCAGCTTTGGCACTGCATTAAAGATTGACCGAACATCATGGAGCCAGGCCTCCGAGATATCGCAGTCGAGACGGATGTTGATATAGCGGAGGCTAGGCCGGTACGTTTGGATAAACCGAGTCAAGGAACTGAAAAGTGGTAGCAATAATCCCATCTCCAGTCTGACCTGGAAATGGGAGGTTACCATGGGGAAGAGAGCACGACAAACCACGGCCAGTCGAAGTTGCTCCAGGGTGTCGAGATGCCGGATAACGCGACCACTCAAGTCATGCGAAGGGTGAAAAAGCCATAGTAACAAGTCTAGTCCGGGCGAGTGAATGTCGACAGGTTTCCTCGCATACGCTGTGAATTGAACTGTGGGTAGCTGATTAGAAAGTGCGACAATACACACATGCGAAGTCATGGTGAAGGGATTGTTTCTGGCCTGAATATAATAGAATGTAAAATTATAAGGGGTGAGGAAGAAAAGGGCCTAGTGGGGACTATAGGGGAGTCTAGCCAGGGTATATATCCCTGGGTCCTATGGGGCCATTTATCCACCTCTGTCCATAAATAAATATCGGGATAAATTACAGTTGGTCATTCCACCAATGTACCTCCAGTCGGTGTGACCAGAACTGGTCCTAGTGAGAATTCTTTGATGAGCGCCTCCAAAAAATAGGAGGCGCGATAAATTGTCTATACACCAAGGCCATGTGGTTCACTACTCCAACCTTTTATGGCCTGTTCATTTGTACACGCCAGGTGGGGAAGGTGCGGCTCAATCGGAATGTACTTGAATAACCTATGCAGCGTCTATATCGCAACAGAGCCTCACTGGATTTTTATCCTCAACATCACGGCCACGTTAGCTGCACGACAGTCCAGCACGTCCATGAGCTCTTAAAGTGTAGTAGAGGTGTTTTGAGCTTCGAGGCTATATTCTAAATTAAAATTAGCCAGTAGGCCATTGGGTTGGTGAATGCTATATTAAACCTTGTTGCTTATTATATGTCTCCTCTGACCGGAGTTGCTTGGTTGATAACTCCATTGGCCTGCTAACCAGATAAATATACACTAAAAAAATAACGAGCAATTGGAGTGTAGCTATTTCCTCAAAGATAAAACTTAAATATCGCGCCCTCGAGTAAAAGAACATTTAATATCAACCCATTTACATCCCAGCTCCTAGACTAGTAATGTTCCTCCTCAGCTTTATAAATTGTTGGTTTTTAAGTAGACTTCAGTCGGAAACATTAGGCATTGGAATAACCGGGGATATATCCGTAGCAATTGCAGATACGGTACGAAAGGACGGATGTCTTGTCATTCCTGTGGTGCTCTCAAGTGCTTAGATGTTTGAGCTGATAGAACTCGATAATATTAAAGCAGTACACTCAAATATCGACAAACCCCCATATTATTAGATACCTACTATTATTATAATTGTCTAGTAATCAATCAGCAAGAAACTATCTTAAAGATTCGTTGTGCGAAGCCTTATGTTCACAGCTATAATTAGACTTGATCAGTAAGAGATTAAAAATACACTTACGATATCTAGGGTACTACTTTGATCTCGGTCCGGACAGGCATTGGTCTTTCAAAAGCAAAAATTAAAGCGATTCTAACCCGGGGGGAGGGGTGAGGTCGGGTGATGCGATAGGCTACCTTATGCGATAAAAAGGAGTGCCTACGAGCCCAGAGAAGCGGGTGAGATCACCCCATCTTAAATTGCTGTGCATTTGCCACCTGGGACTGTGTCCTGTAAAATGAATTCTAACGACCCCAATGTGAAAACCCCGAACCCTTTATTAAAACGATATCGGAACTAAACTAAGGCCTTGCTATTGTAACCGAGTGGGCCGAGTAGGGCCAAGAACTATAGGTGAAATAATTAAAGGATGCCGAGTGGGGCAGGTAGATAAATAATAATTTAAACGAGTTGAAATTGAAAGTAAGTATTTATTTCTAAGACAAGGAACGATAGCTGGCCACTCGGGTCGGTATATTTTATTCCTCCTGGATGAGGTACTGCTCTTGTACCGTTGGGGGGAGGGTGTCCTCTTCCATTGGGGGGGTTGGCCTGTCTCCGCCATAGTCCCGTGGGTCTTCCTCCCTCGGGGAGGAGTTACTGTGGGGGAGATCAGCCTCCATCCTATGGGGGGGGGAGGCCTCTTCCGGCTGCATTATAGCACTTCCCCCACCACACGAAACGATGCTGCACCTTCGGGTTATACTAAGCGACTAGATTTACGATTATATTTGTTTTATTATCAACAATTTTTTTCCCAGAAATTCCCTAGGTTAAGACGGCTTCCTTTGCAGCCCCTCCTCCAACTTCAGCACTAAGCATAATACTGCCACTACTCAAGAATCCGATGGTATGAAGATACAATAGCGAAGTTCTATACAGGTGAAATAGTGTATCAGCCTACATGTGCTGCATGTATGTTCATAGTTCGCTCGGTATTCTGAATAATCCTAGCATCTAATACTTGGCTTTTTGGGGCTTCTTATATGCTTACATTGAAGACAGAACTTTCTATTACCACTGGTTATAGGAACCCCCTACTTGGTGACGTCCGTATGGCATCCTGATCACCGAGGCTTTGGTCTACTACCCTCATAGACAGGTTATGAGTTAGGCTCATAATAGTAGTACATATACTCCTTTTGTTAGGGTGATATATGCCTCTCCGACCATATAATTATAGAGTATGTGCTAGATACGGGGTTGCTTAATACCCCATATACTTTGTATCTAGGGTTTACAACTTAATCCGACCCCGGTAACTGAATCTGCCCTAATGAAAACACTGTACTCTTAGCACTCAATTAAATGCTAGTCTAGGTGCCTTTTGCCCCGCAATATTCGGGGCCAATAAAGTAGGGAATGGTTGTGAGCTGTCAGCTAAAAAGGTGCAGTTTTAGGATGGAGGCGATCAGTCCACCCAGGTCCCTGGAGAAGATGTTATGCTCGAGCCAAAGTGAATAGGCCACTAGGGTTCGATCGAGATTCTTTACGGTACAATATGGGTAAAATTCAGCTCAGCTATATAAGGGTTTACATTATATGTGTATGGGAGAATATATGGGAAATGTATTTTTGGCTAGTAATATTGGCCTTACCTAATGGATTTTTCGTTATACAGCTTGGATGAACTTCTCCCATATTATTGGAACACTAGTCTACTCTGTGGTGAGGTATTTGAAGAGCCAATGATAGTAGTATACCAAATGGGAGAGAGAGGGCGGAGGATATGTCAATATTGACAGGTGTGTAACAACCTCATAGGGCCCCATTTACCCGGAAACGATTCGCTGGACCGACCTGCCATGGGAATGCTCCGGCCACTTTGGTTGAAACTAGGTTACTTTGGATTGACACTGCTGACTAAAAACAGCTCAATATAAACCAAACTCGTTCATATCCCGCCACCATGGGCAGTATAATATACCTCTGGGGTTTTGTATTGAGACCTCGTTGGTGGAACTCGACGGTCTTATTGGTCCATGTACCCTATTAATCTAAATAACCTCAGTCTCACGCAGACCTATTCACCAGCATGCGGCTATAGAATGCCACTCCTCTGGTGTGACTTAGTACATAGATAGAGATCCCTTTTGGTCTTATACTATGTACCAGGTGAGAATGACTATCCGAAACCTCACAGCTTTACTTTGACCAATACCGCGGGTGGCCATTGGCACGAACGGTTGGTGTTCCTTTCCGGGTGCTGATGCCGTACGTAATTAAATATTGCCAATGCCCAGCGTCTCCCATTCCCGATGATTCTTTAGGTCTTTTAGGGGATTAATGAGTGTGGGTAATTTGGAACCGTGGTTCCCAGCGCAACAACTACCCCTAGACGTCGCTATGTAACCATTTTTAGATGGCTTTACTGGGACTATTAGTTGGCTTCTTCCAATCGCGTAACCCTTAAGTCACACACACTAGTGGACAAGTGGGGGACAGCTTTGAGCAAGTTCGGTGTCTACCAATATAAAATCACACGCCCCACTTGAGTCGTCCATTTATTAAGCAATGTACCTCTATATATCCTCAGAAACTCCCATGATCCTCGCATCGGGAATGCTACCTGTGGAAACCCCCGTTCTCTCGGTGCAACCAAGTGATCCGTAACTTTAGACGTGGGACTCGCAGCCGGGACTGGCCCCTGATAGAGTGTTCTTGAGACAAACTAGTTCGCCGGATCCATCTCTTCCGCAGGAATTCTCAATAGCCAGTCTAGGTGGCTTACTGGCGTGAACCACCCTATACGATAGGACAACTGATCTATAGGGACGGGAATGGTCGGGAGGTAAGAAGCCAATCCCCCCTTTCCCGCCGTCTGAACCCCATTTGGCCCATGACGTCCCCGGCGGAAAGTCTCAGGTAATGATTTATCTGCAACCGGTTTTGTTGCCCCCGATGCCATGAATAGCCAGCAATGCGCGACTGCTCTTTCATCATACTCTGGAAGGCACCTCTTGGGAAAGAGGGTTTTACATGCTTGATGAAAGGCAGCGACATCCATCATCTCCATTTAGCAGCTCCTTTACTATAAAACTAGAGGAGGGCCTGCCATCTCCTGGCTCCGCTGATTCACGTTTACCTTGTTTATCTGACATCTCCGACCATTTTATTGAGTACCCCACCACGACTATTATACACCGTCCCCCCTCCCAATTGCGCGGGTCTATTTAGCACTTACCTATATACCTGGTGACTGTCGTCAAGTATTAGGGCCGGCTCATTTACATATTTTGTTGAATATAATTGCGTCCGTATTACTTCGCTAAAGTCGCACGGCGCTTGTTACCCGCTCGGAGATTCTGCCTCACTTAATACCATTAGCTGCCCTTTGCGAATACCCTATAGTGTCTACAATTTCTTTACTGGTCGATCATGGCAAACTCCAACGCACCACCTTCTAAGCTGAACATTCTGGCTGAAAGCCGGGTGTTCCAAGGTACCTCGGTGCCTCCCTGTAAGTTCATTTAGCCATACCAAATCAAACATACGTATACGGCTCCAGTGGCGTCATCATTCGCCTTCCCCACGCTCCTTACCTATTGGTTACCAAAGGCCTAGGGCGTGTCATAAATAGACAGAAACCCTTCACTTCAAAAGGCCCGCTGCCGCCTTGCGTATTATCATTTTCTGGTATATTTGAAGGAGGTTTGATTTTATGGTGCCGTACAGGCTGCACTGGTCACATAGCACCTGCAGTCTGGCCAACTGACCCGACTTGGTCGTTTAACCGGCGTGTATCTAATTAATATTAACTGAGTGGAGGGGGTTATCTCAACCATCTTCACTGCGCCACGGGAAAGGGAAGGAGGGGGGATGAGGAATTACTATGGGGTAATAATATCCGCCTATCCCTATTTTTTCTTGCCCCGGCTGCTCCCGGCCCCGGGGCCCTGGGAAAAAGGGTACACTGCCTTGTTCTCTACCCTGTGTTAACCGCGTCAACCTGGCTGGTGTGACTTGCTGGTTACTACTTAATACCCCTCCAAGCTTCTCTCTATTTCCCTCCCAAGATAACTTACCGTACCTCCTTCCCCTTATCCCTCTCAACACTTGTTGCACTCTGACTTACATATCCCACTCCCTACCTCTGCCTTATTCTACTTTTTCTATTTACCATGTCCTCAGCCCCTTTCGGACCCGGGTCCATGACCATGCCCGGCCTTCTCCGCCACAACAGTCTCGAAGGCGGTGTCGCCAAAACCAAGATTGGTAAACTCATGGAGGAGTTTGACAAGACCGAAGAGCCCGCCGGTAAGTTGGTTGACGCAAAACCTAGAGCTGGTATCCCCTTTTATCGGCCCCTACTACCTTACTCTGTTCCTCAAAAAATGCCAAGGGCCTCGGCAGTCTCTTGCTGCGAGTACCTTGCGGGTGGTGCCTGATGTTCGGAGAGATATTCACACTATATTAGCCACGTGCTTTTCTACCTATCTACCACCACTACTCTGATATAGACGTCCCAAATATCCAGAAGGCGATTATTCGCCATTTGAGTACTACCATGGTCAAGATACCCCGCCAGGTCGACTCTTTGGCCACCTACCTAGCCTCAGCCTATTCCGTGCGTGACCGGCTTATCCAGAAGTGGAACGAAACCCAGGAGTACCACGAACGTCTGCAGGTCAAGCGGGTCTACTACATGTCCATGGAGTTCCTGCTAGGTCGATCCCTGGACAACTCCCTGCTCGCCTTAGGTCTCAAGAAGGTGTATTCAAGTAAGTGGAGTTAGCGGTGCTACCCAGTACGTGACCTCGTAGATTACACGGTTTGGTTATACCCAGTGGCTATCTGGAGTAAGCCGCAGTTGGCTATTGTTTTATAACGGATATCAGTTATGCGACCATGTCCTCGCATGGGGTTACCCAAGGATACCACCTCTAATGATACCCCTACACCACTTATTTGTATTATCGCTTTGGTTCAAACAGATTGTCTTGAGGGCCTCGGCTTTAATATGGAGGACTGTCTGGAGGAGGAACTCAACGCCGGCTTAGGTAACGGTGGCCTGGGCCGCCTGGCTGCTTGTTACGTTGATTCCCTGGCCACCATGGACTACCCCGGCTGGGGTTATGGGCTCCGGTACGAATACGGCATGTTTAAGCAGAAGATTGTCGATGGATACCAGAAGGAAGTTCCCGACAATTGGCTTGCCGATCCCAACCCCTGGGAATTGCCCCGCCCCGACATTTGCTACCCGGTCCGCTTCTACGGACATGTCACCAATTCCCATGACGCCAATGGGACGGAACGGCATGTCTGGGAGGGCGGCCAGGTGTTCGAGGCCATGGCCTACGACGTACCCGTCCCCGGCTACGACACTAACAACGTCACCAACATTCGCCTCTGGAGCTGTAAGAAAAGCGACCTGTTCGACCTAGGTGCCTTCAACGACGGCCATTACGAACACGCCATGTCCTCCAAGTTACAGGCCGAAAACTTAACGGCCGTCCTGTACCCCAACGATAACCACATGGTGGGCAAAGAACTCCGTCTGAAGCAGGAGTTCCTGTTCGCCAGTGCCACGCTGCAGGACATCATCGCCCGGTTCAAGAAGACCGGCCGGCCCTGGCCCGACTTCCCGAAGCTGGTGGCCATTCAGCTCAACGACACCCACCCGACCCTGGGGGTTCCCGAACTGCAGCGCCTTCTGGTCGACGAAGAGGGGCTCACTTGGGACGAGGCCTGGGACATTGTCAACCGCACCTTCAGCTTCACGAACCACACGGTGCTCCCGGAAGCTATGGAGCGCTGGCCGGTGCCCATGCTGGAGAAGATTCTGCCGCGCCACATGAGTATCATCTACGACATGAACCTCTTCTTCCTTCAGAAGGTCGAGAAGAAGTTCCCCAACGACCGGGACCTGTTGCGCCGGATTTCGGCCATTGAGGAGGGATCCCCCCAGAATGTGCGCATGGCCTTCCTGGCCTGTATCGCGTCCCACACCGTCAACGGGGTGGCGGAGATTCACTCGAATATCATCAAAAAAACTATTTTCCGGGACTTTATCCCGTACTTCGGCAGCGAAAAGTTCGTCAATAAGACCAATGGTATTGCGCCCCGCCGCTGGCTCCACCAGGCCAATCCCCAGCTGAGCGCTTTAATCACCGAAGTGGTGGGCGACAAGAGTTGGATCAAAGATTTGCGCCTGCTTAAACAACTCGAAGACCGTATTGGGGACCGTGACTTTGAACAGCGCTGGATGACCATTAAACTGGATAACAAGCGCCGCCTCGCAGCCTACATTGAGAAGGTGTGTCAAATCAAGGTAAATCCCGAGGCCTTCTTCGACGTTCAGGTCAAGCGTATCCACGAGTATAAGCGCCAGTTCATGAACATTCTGGGCGTCATCCACCGCTACAATACCCTCCGGGCGATGTCGGAAACCCGCCGTAAGAACGAAACCCCGCGCGTGGTCATTTTCAGTGGCAAAGCTGCTTCGGGCTACTACATTGCCAAACTGATCATCAAGCTGATTAACAGTGTCGCAGCCG
Source organism: Dimargaris cristalligena (assembly GCA_027576995.1). Taxonomy (NCBI): domain Eukaryota; kingdom Fungi; phylum Kickxellomycota; class Dimargaritomycetes; order Dimargaritales; family Dimargaritaceae; genus Dimargaris; species Dimargaris cristalligena. Next base: position 11,727 of record JANBQC010000167.1, read on the forward strand.
TGGTCAACGAGGACCCGGCCATTGGTGACTTGCTCAAGGTGGTCTTCATCCCCGACTACAACGTGTCGGTGGCCGAAGTCATTATCCCGGCCAGCGACATTTCGCAGCACATTTCCACGGCGGGTACCGAAGCCTCGGGCACATCCAACATGAAATTTGTCCTCAACGGCGGCGTGATTCTGGGCACGGTGGACGGTGCCAACGTGGAAATCTGCGAAGAAATCGGTGAGGACAATATCTTCAACTTCGGCTGTTTGGCCGACGAAGTGGAAGACTTCCGCCATACCCAACGCTACCGCCCGGTCTCCATCCACCCGTCGCTCAAGAATGTCCTCACGTCCATTGAGAGTGGGACCTTTGGCGATCCCGGCGTGTTCGCCCCGCTGCTGGAAACCCTGCGTTCCGGCGGTGACGTGTACTTGATTTCCATCGATTTCCCCTCGTATCTGGAGGCACTGAAGGCCGTGGACCGCGCGTACCGCGATCCTAACGCTTGGGTGGCCCGCTCCATCCGTTGTACTGCCCACCTGGCCAAATTCTCCTCCGACCGGGCTATTCATGAATATGCCACCGAGATTTGGAATGTTAAGCCCTGCCCCGTACCGTCTAAACCCTAAGCCTTAAATCCAAAAAAGAAAACCAACCAGCCTGTAACATCGTATACCTTAACCAACAGAGCTAATAGCCCCCCCCCCTTTTTGTACCCTATATTGAGCAAACGGGTGGTCAAATCCTACACCTTTTCCATCTTGGCGATTTAAATATAAATTCATAAACAATATTTCCTTTTTTTATTGAACCACCCTTTCCAATTCGCCACTTTTCCCACCAAGTTATATATATTTATTTATTATATTACTCCCCATTCCATCTACTTTTACAATCTTGAACCTCACTACTTTTCCCTCAATTATTACTGTGCTCATCACTCCATATAAATATATTGTTATAGTTACTATCGGGCAGGTGGCTAAATAATTCGTCAACCCACTTTCTACTCCGTATAGCCAGTGACGCCCATGTGCTGGACGAAGTATTGGACGAGCCGCCATTTCCTGGACCTTGGGTCAGCGCTGAATCCGCTTTTAAAATCTCAACGGCTACTTCCCGCAATTCCAGGACATGCGTTCAAGGGCATTAAGTGTTAGGAAATAGAGATATTGAACGAGAACAATCAACAATGCACTACTATTTTGACTCCCTACACCTGTTTATCAAACACCATATGGGTGAACTTCAACCCAACTGTATAAGATTCTACACAATATATGTATGGGATAATATGTGGGATAATAACTTTTGACCAGTAATATTTACCTCATCAAATGGATTATTCATTATACAGCCTGGATGAACTTCTGCCATATAAACCAGATGTAAAGCTGGTTGGATTGTATCGCCACCCTGCCTTTGAACTATTTACCAGCATTCTCATTCACGCCAAACTAACTATTGGAGTCAAGTCTGAGGTAAATCCGAGTAGAAATCGGGAAAAGATGACTGCACAGCGATATTCTAATAGATGGCGCACATCAATCCACCTCTTCCCCATTTTAAAAAAATCTAGCTATCTTTAGATTTGGTCAATATTAGAAACATGGCAACTAGGCCACTATTATTGATACTCGGACTTGCATCAATGTCAGTACATTTGCTTACAGATTTAGTCAGATTATTCACTCTGACCAGGCCCCCTAGGATGGACGGTTTCCGGCAAAAATAGAACGATGATCCACCGTCGCTGGTCGCCTGCTTTCCATACACTGTACCCGATAACCCTTGAATAAATTTTACCGGTTCCTTGCAACTGTGGGCGATTTTTCGGGGAAGTATCCATCGACTGTACTAGTGCAATGAAGGCCAGGTTGTATTGTGAAAATGGGTGTTTTAAGTTCTGAAATGGGGGATTTGCTGGTGTAGTCGCATGTCTTACATGGGCTATCCGTTTCCAATAATCCGCCCAATCCCAAAGAGTATAGTGACGTTGTACAAACGGCGGATCGTCCTCATTCCCCCCCCCCTTGCAATAGCCAAACTTGGCCTGGATCGCTGGTCAACCAGCTTGTTCACACTGTTCTTGATTAATGATGCAGGCCAGTAGATGGGACACCCAAGTGCTGACCTCACTCAGTCGAATGACGGCCTCGGTTAGCATCTTCATTCAGGTAGAGCGCTGCTTCCCCGTTCCTCTCCGCCGTATATATACTGCAATTATAGTTAACTGGATTACAATCCAAGAAAGTCGGACATCCGTTTAGTCTATTCGTTCTCCGACAATTACCATACTGGTCATGTGAAATTGCAAACGGAATTCCTCGGTATCCTTTAAAAGCGCTGGACGTCGCCCTCATTTACTTAATCCTGTTTTGCTTACTTCCCCCCTTTTTTTTAACCCGTTAAAGCCGCTTGTGTGTAATTTTACTTGATTTTATTCATACTTAACTGATTATTAAAGGGCTGGTTTGACTGTTTTTTTTTTAAATAATAATAATAATAATCAATTCCACTGTATTCCAAAGGGCCGGCTCTCAGTTTCAATCCATGTTAATCTTAAAGCGCACTTCGACCCACAGCCTCCGACGGCTAGACGCCTTGGAGGACATTCGTATCACAAAATCAATTGAGAAGTCTTACGAGAAATCCACCTCGCGGAACAATGGTGGCACCTCGGTGCAGGCCCTCCAGTTGCGGATAATCCAAACCCCCCAACTGCTCCCGTTAGACGCCCACCCGGTCGGCTCCGTGGCCACACCTATCTCTTCTGGTGTAAAATACCCCACTGAGTCCACACTGCTAGTGGCTCAAGTCGCTATTCCGAACACCCGTCGACTAAGTCACGTTCGGGACTTAAAAGTGCGACTGACTTGCCAATGCCTGGTCAATATGATATACATGCCGCGTGGTATACCAACCCGATATAAGAAGCGAATCGAACTACATCGCCATACCTGGACCTTGATAGACCAGCATGACGGCACCATCCCCACTCCGAATGAACCCGAAGCGACGACGGATCAGATTATATTCCCTTTTCAAGCGACTTTACCGAACCACCTGCCGGAAACTATCCACACCCTGAATATCGTGGTGCTGTACAAGATTCGGGTTACGCTAAGACGGAGCTGGCCCTATTCTTCGCTGAAAGCCACCCAGTACATTGCCGTTACCCGAGCGGACCGACCCATGTTGGCCCGGGCGACTGATTCACCGCTGTATTCCACTCCCTCCCTGAAGGATACCTGGAGGGACCAGTTGGAGTATGTAGTAACTTTATCGTCCCCACGCTACGGCGAACAGGAAGCCATTCCCGTCCACGTGTACGCCTGTCCACTGCGCCACCGCATGAGGATCACCCGCATCGTGGCAAGCCTTCACGAAACCATCAAGTACCAGACCGCCGAAAACGACGACGATGATGAAGGGGGTGGTGGCCAGATGGACCAGCTGGAACCCGGTGTGGACTACGATATGCCATCGCCGCCCCATTCACCGAGCGATAAGGCCCGGGTGACCCGGTCGGCTGGACCGGATAGGGCCAACCGGACTACCCCGTTCCCCCCCGACTCCGACCATCCACAAATGACTCTCCAGGCCGGTCATGTCTTGTCCACCAGTTTTGAAGATTTTACCCAACCCCGCCCATGTGTGGCACCGGCCCGCCGGGACAACCCTACAAACGCCCCCCATCCCAGCTCAACCGCCCATCGGCTGCGGAATCTGGTGCCCTCTACACTATCCCTGGTCCTGCCGGCGGTCAAATCCGTTCGCAGTAGGCTGAGGCACTCGCCCTCGACCCAGTTCCTTACCAGCGCCGGCGCGAGTCAGATTCCCGTGGGGCAGCGGACTACCCTTATCCTGCACGTACCTGACCGGTACAAAGGCATCCAGTATGACGTTCGCCTGCCCCGCCTTCAGGTTACTCATGAAATCAAAGTCACCATCTATACGCGCAACCTTGTTGACAATGAACTGACGTTTGTTAGTATATTCATGCCGATTGAAGTGGGATCTCCCATTGATTCCACCATGCTACATTTGGCCTCGTCCGAGGAAGGCGGGGAGGGGGAGGGGGAAGACGAAGAAGAAGAGGTAATGGCGGATCGATCGTCAAACCAAACTTCCGAGATTTTGGACAACTACCCTTACCGTCCCTGGGGTAAAATGAACACCGAGTCCAGTCGATTGGCGAGTCGAGATAGTTTAATTGACATGTACGGCTTTGATCAGGATACCTCATGGATACCCCCCTCACTAGGATCGCCTGCACTAGGCGCCAGTTCTCCCAATGTCCTAATATGCTAGCTATAATCCTTGAAACAACCACTGTATTACTAGGCGAGGTACGGCTCATTTACGTTTATATATATATAGAGAGAGAGAGAGTTTCGCGCATTGTTAATAATACCTTATATTTAGTATCTGTCCAGAGCTGTGTAGTAATATCTATCATTTTGAATAGACCAGTTGCTAAGTATAATGTCACGAGCGGGCGTCATGTGATGATGCACGCTCACTATTCTCCCACCATAGCCATCAGCGATACAAGTTATAAAACATTGGAACTGTTATTTAATAAGGTTGAGGGTATATCATCTGTAAAAGGGTACAATTTTCAGTTATGGCCACTTTCGCATGTTAGCACCGTATCCCGTTAGATCTGCGTAGTTAAGTATGTGTAAGCCAATTAAGTACTGAGGTGGGAGACCACTTGGGAATAGTTGGTGCTATAACTTTTATCTATTTTTTTTAAGTGGATTGGCCTGAGTACTAAAATGGGCACCAGTTGGTCAGGGGCTTAGTAAATTAAATGCATAATTGGTATATGTATTCCAGCCATGGGCATGCCATTTATTATTGAAAAGTAATTCGACTCTTGGAGCGCTGTTTAAAAAGCCATGGATGGTTTTACCCTTATTGTATACCCCATCCCATAACTCCGCCAATGAGTGATTTATTATACGGCACAGGGTGAGTGGATCTATTAAATGCCCTAGTGCCTACAGCTCTATGTACCTTATAGGTTTCTGGGACACTATTTAAACCTGTGGATTGGTGATTGGTAGGGAATTGAGTGTTCTGGCTATTGTCCCCTGTTATGGGGGACGGTTATCCTTAACATGCTTTTCCTTAGCCGTCATCGGTACGCTCACTTCCGTTTTCATGGTGGAGCAGGCCTTTTCGGTTAGAGGGACCTTTAATTGATGCCTTCGTGCACGTATTCTTTCATTAGAACGGTCTACCTTAGTGGAATCTCTGTGCTGCCGTTCTGGCTGGCGCTTGAATCCTATTTCCTTCAGGGGATCGTGTTACAAGAAGCCGATATCGCTTCGACAATCAAAGAGAAATCGAATTTTACTAATGTTGTGCGCTACTTTTTGCCATTCGACACCCAACCCTATTAAATTCATCGAAGGCAAAGCAGAAGCTAGGCACATATGCCAACTTTCAAAGATAACGCAGGGAGCAATCACCATAGGTTCGAATAGATACAGTATCCCCCTGGGAAAGCGAAGGGGGGCGCAGGTTGGCTTTCATTGTTCTCGAATTTCTTTATTTTGCTATAGTACTTCTCAACCATAGGTAAAGAGGATATACCCTCCAGGTATTCGCATCATTGACGTTTAGCTATGAGTCTATCCGATCGAAGAACATCTCAGCAATAGCCTGTATACCGGGTAAGTTTAATTATAGATTAGGTGACTGCTCCTCCTTGGTTAATTATACGATATTCATGAAGCCCCTAGAGGTAGGTGACTATCAATTAAGCCTCTTATTGTGTATTGCTACTTTGGAGTAGTTTGACTTTCAAATTGTTTACAGGGATGTCCCCTCGAGAGCAAGACAATCCCTTCCAAATTTATGCATATATATAATATATATTCCTAACCAACTCAGAGACAGTAGTATACTGGTGATGATCGCTGAAGGAATGTTACCCGCTCACATTGGCCAGGGAAATTAAAACCATGATAAGAGGGATTTCTAACGATGCTAGGCAGCGGTACAAGCTGGAGGAGGGCCCGGTGACACGGCAGATGTGTGATAAATTACATTCAGTGCTATTGCCACGTAATTCCACCTGTATCAGTCATTCATAATGATCACCGCTAGGTGTTGCTCTTTTTAATCGTTTTCCCGGACGCTTTACTTGACTCGGATTCTAGCTCTTGGAGGCATAGGGCAATGCCACTGCGGGTGGCGAATTGGGGACACTGCCCCTCTACTGGGCCAATTTACCGTTGGTATGGGGAGTATAGACCGGTTCAAACGAGGTGTGGTTGCGAAGCAGTAGGTCAATTGGGGTTGAGCTGGGGCCGCCGAGGTGGTTTGTAGTATTCTTGGTTACCCTTTGCCTACAATATGTCTAACCTTGCATCTTGCACTATTTCCCCGACGCTACGACTCAGCGAGGTAAGGGAACGATAGTAGCGCCTAAAACCCCCTTCTGCATACCTATATATACCGTGCTGTGTAGTCTTGGACTGTTCCAGACTGGTCACTACGGCTGTATATACCACAATCAATAGATAACGGGAGGAGCAAGGGCCGGCGACCCTCCTCAGCTCTAAAGTGGGCGGGGCATACGTATTAGTGGGTCTGCTTACTATATATTTTTTTGCGCCATTGGATACCTCAGAATAGCGCTAACTGGAAAGGAAACCAGCGCTGTGTCTCATAGGCCTACTATATACCCTTCGGACCTTCAGTTGTTCCATCGCATTCGTTGTTCTTTGTTGAGCGAGCTGCCTTGGTTTCATTTGCCGTACTCTTTTCCGTTCACCTAGCCCAGCACACCCCTGACTGGTTTCGACTGGGCCCATATAGTGTCTGTACTATACTGTTCATCCCCCGCTGGCCTACTTTTTTCTGGTATCGCTCATTCCTAGGGGTTGTCGCGTGTAACTTACTCTGCGTTGCCCTTGTATTACCCGCCCCATAGCCACTCCTTAGCACCGCCCTCTCTCCCACTCCCTCACCCGTTTACTGCCCTTGGCAGCCACACCCGTCATTATCTGCCCCTTTTCGACTATCCGGCCATACCATGAGTTGGTGGGCAGAGCTCATGAGCGACGACTCCCGCTATGAAGTGAAGGTTCTCATCGGCGTAGTCATGGCCATTACCGGCAATTTCCTCATCTCATTAGCCCTTAATGTCCAGAAATACGCTCATAACCAGATAAAGCGGCAGGCCATTGAGTTCACCGAGTACTCGGCTCCAGCCTCCGTTTCCGAACCGACCCGCTTGGCCCCTCAGTCCTCCTCGTCGTCCTCATCCTCAACCACCGCCCGTTCTAACCGGGAGACGGGTCCCCTGGGTAAGGGGCGTTCCGAAACGACCCCTTCCGGTAGTGGCGGGACTCAGACCAGTCGGTCCCATCGACCCCCACCATTGGTTCTCCCCAACCAGCCCGTCTCCGGGTCGGACGAGGACAGTGGGGACGAGTACGAAGAAGACGGTCGGGGCCACCCACTCACGGCCGCCTCTCCCCTATTGCCCAGGCAACTGCGCGATTCCCACTTCCCGACCCGTACGCCAGGGTCCGGTTCCACCCCCCGCCGGGCTTCTGAACGTGCGGCTTCGACAGACTACAGCCCCTACTACCCACCCAGTCCCGTCCCCGGCCACTCGCATGTGACCATCCCCACGTCCCCCGAGGCCCTGGGTTCCTCAGGACATAATTCCCTGTCGGCCACGGACTCCACGGCCCGCCACGATGAGAATGCCTACCTCAAGAGCCGTAGTTGGTGGCTGGGTATGGTTCTGATGGTCTCAGGTGAAGTGGGGAACTTCATGGCCTATGGGTTTGCCCCAGCCTCGGTAGTAGCCCCCCTGGGCACGGTTACCCTCATTACCAATGTGTTCCTGGCGCCTCTGGTTCTGAAAGAAACGGTCCGCACCCGCGACGCCATCGGAGTCGTTCTGGCCATTTTGGGGGCCATGGTGGTAGTATCCAGCTCCAAATCAACCGAGGTTTCCCTAACGCCCGAGTCGCTCTGGGCAGCCATCACTAGTTTCACTGCGGGTCTCTACTATCTACTGACCGTCACCACCATGGTTATTCTGGCCGTTCTGTCCCCCGTGTGGGGCCCCCGACTGGTCCTGATTGATATCGGATTGGTCGCCCTCTCCGGTGGCTACACCGTCTTGGCTACTAAGGGCGTCTCGTCTTTACTCCAGCTCGAACTCATCCTCATGTTTAAGCACCCCATTACCTACTTGTTGCTGGCCGTGCTCCTCTACAGCGCCGTTGTTCAAATCCGCTATCTCAACCGGGCCCTCCAGTACTTTGACTCGACCGTGGTGATTCCTACCCAGTTCGTGCTCTTCACTTTGAGTGCTATCATCGGCTCGGCCGTGATTTACCGCGACTTTGAAGACGTGTCCCTTCGGGCCGGCTTCTTTTTTGTCTGGGGCTGTTTGTTGACTTTCCTGGGCGTGTTTCTCATCACTTCTAACCGGCCCAGTGTTCCGGTTGGGCCGATTCCGAAAACTACGCACGATGATCCCGAATTAGGGGTGTCGGCCCGGGACATTGGTGCGGATAATTATTCCCCCCCGGCCGGTGCCGAAAACTGGTCTCCCCTGCCAAGTCAACGGCAGAGCCACCGTCGGTCATCCTCGTTAACGAGCCCTGGTCCGGTTGTCGACCAAGTCAGCCATCCACCTACCCACCAGCCGTACACCCATCCGCGACATCACCACCTTCGGCACAGTTACAGCGTAGCTCCGACTTCCGGTGAGCAAAGCAGCGACCCACTGTGGTCCTATTTTGAGAATCACACTTCTCCCCTCCAACCGGAACTGCTGGCTCGGCGGCGGTCCATTGCCGACAGTATCTCCGAATCCCTCGGGGCCCCCGGTCTGCCCCAGGCTATACGCCACCGGTATACTGAAATGACCAATCGCATTCGGTCTAATTCACGCAGTATCATGGGCCATGCTTCCCAACTTCACGGGGTCCTTAACCCCATCTACATGGCTGTTGCTAATGATACACCCCGTCCGTCCGTATCGTCACCGCCCTTCCCCCCTCCCACTTCTCCTGGACTACCACCATCCGCCACATCCGCCCGACCGAGCACCCACAGCCGGGCCCTGGATGGCAGACCGGATGACAGCCGGATGCTAGACTCCCCCCACTCGGAGCGGGATTACCACACCTTTAGCGGAGAACTCCCGGTGTCGGCACCCTCTCCGGCCCAGTCCAATCATCCGCACCCGTTTATTGACCAGCCCTGGGGCTCCCGCCCCTCGTTTTCGACGAAGCAGGCCAATGAGGGCCAGTCCACCGGCCCAGGCAGCGGCGGGGCCTTGCGAGCCTGGTCGATTTTCGATCCCATCCGTGCCCACCGGGCCCCTGAGGGAGCGTCGAACCACTCATCCCCGACGGATACCACCAACGGCGGGTTTCGACCTCGGCACGTTAGTCTGGCTACTTTGGTGACCGGCCCCCGCTCGGATGCGGGGAATAGTAGTAATGATAGTCAAAGCGAACTCTCACCTACATCACCCGGGCTACCCGATACTCGGCGTTGACACCCTTGCCCAGAACGACTCTGATTGAAAGGCGAAATCCACGGGTGATCTTTTATAGATGGTTTCTTTCTCAAAGGTGACTGCCCTTTGAGATAATACTGATCCACGGACACCCACTTACCATTATTTATCATTTCATTACTGCCATTATTTGTATATCGCTGGTGACTACAGACATTGCCCCGAGCCCTGCCTTTTATTATACGAAAAAGGGACTGCCCTATGTATCTGCTTCGGTTATTCGAGAGTTTCGACTCTGGCGTCTTGAGGTTTATCGGGTAGTCAACATATATATTTTTTCTCGTACCCAAGTGCCCCATTTTGCTTGGAGAAATACTCATTTTACTATCCTTCTAGCTGCCTTTACTATTTCGAAAAACACACAAACGCACATTCATCAGACGCCCACGTACTCACTGCCAGTTGTACTGTATTAGACTATAAGGCCCCACTTCTAACCTCTCCTTTCTCGCATTTTCCATTATATCCACACATCCATTCTCTAATTTATGGTCATAAACTACTACCACTACTACTACTCTAACTCCGACTGCATTGGCCTATTTTAAGCGTGTTTGAAACGAAGGCCACTTGTAATAAGTGCTATTTATTATTCTAACATACATGTGGTTCCCAGGAAGAGTGAGTGATAATGAGAAAGAGAACATTCCAATTATAGATACCTGCTATAAAATCGGAGCGCTTCCTCGTTTTCAATTCTTTCGGTTTTTTGGAGTGCTTCTCCGGTACTGCGAAAGAGGGTCTGTAAATTTGCTGTAATTTGATCGTCACGTGGAAGCTTGCTTCCATCTACTGTGAAGGACATTTCCTCACTGTCCAGGATTTGAACTGATGAGGTGCCCAATTTTAGCTCCGCCTTGGTCTCTGCTGTCAATTCCGCATAGCGGGTAGACCAACCCTCGTTATGGCAGTCATACTTCAAGTATACTGTGGTATTGGAACCCCACGATTCTGATTCCACGAGAAGCTGTTTGGTTAGCCGGTCGGACGCCGCGACGGGGATCATCTGGGGCCAGTAATTAATGTAGTTGATGAACTGGCAAAATTTGGTATAATGGCGACCATGAATCAGGGTGAGACCCGTCCACTGGAACATGTTCATCAGAATAACGAAACTATCGGCTGCCTGGTCCACCGACGCGGTACCATTGGTGGTGGTGGTTTCGGCGAGCAAGCTCTTGTAGAGGGATCCTAATTCGGGCGAGAGGGCATCGCCCGCCACCGCCAGCAGGGATCTGTGGGCAAAACTGGCTAGGAGGAAACCCTGGACTCTGAAAAAGGCGTGACTCGCCGAGTCTTCGCGCGCCAGTTCGAAAAGTGGTATGCTTGTTGGCTGTATAGAAGGTGGACCAATGGGTTCGGGTGTTGGCTGTGTAGAAGGTAAATCAGCAGGAGCGATTGAACCTGTATCTTTCGAATTAATGATACGAGTGGTAATATGATGCCTGAGATGTCGTAACTTATATTCGTATCGGACCCGTTTGTTCTCGGAGGTAACCAAAGACATTTTCGAGTCGATGATTTGGAGAGCGGCAGCGACTAAAAACTCGCGTACAAAAAATAGTAGGTTCTTGTAGTCAGGTAATTTTTGGGCCCAGAGGTTGATGCTGGATCTTCGCGGCTTGAGTGTCGATGTCATCTGGGGTAGATGTAGATTAAAATAGTATTTTGAGAACACGCCGTCGGCTACAAATTAATAGACGGTACAGGGGAGGGAAGGGAGTTTAAACTGAGCCGTGGTAGGGCAGGATGGGTTATTTTATAAGCTATGAACAACATGGTGTCAGAGAACGGGCCTGTTCGGGTGCAGTGGTGCGATTACCGAGCAATATCATCCTGGTACGCCAAGGACTATATGGTATATGGAAGCATACGTACCTTTTTTAATTTGGATTTTAGAGATTTAAATGAGCTAACATATGTGGTACTTGAAGGCCAGCTTAATAAACTATCGGAGGGGCTGGTGGATGCTGGCGACATTAAATTCGACGCAGCTGAGCTTTGTCTAGAGAAATTAAGGTCGCTAACTATACTCGGTAGGCCTAGAGTGAGATGGGCCATGCTAAGAACCACGACGGGACCAAAAATAGACCTCATTGTTTGAAATAACACAGCACAAACTTCTTTAAAAAAAAAACAAAGGAAGCAAGGAAGAAACTCGTAATTGGATAATGTTGTGTATAGGTCCTAGTTAGATTAGTATTAATAATATTTTCCAATCAAAATGACCCGCTGTTGAAACATTAAACTGGGCTGAACACGAACTGTATGAACTGACAAATATAATTTTGAGAAGAAGGGGTGTAATAAGTGGGACAATTGGGGGGGTACTTATAGTGAAAATACGATATTTGCACCATGTCTAGTAAGTCAGTGAAGTCGTCATGTCTTCGGTTTTTACAAAAAATAATACTAATAGGGGAATTCGGTCGTAAAAGTCATATGTGAAACAACGAGGGTGAAGGTGGGAATTATCCAGGGCAGCGGAGTACTTATGTACGACCTTTAAAACAGGACGGTTAGGGTGGATGGAGAGCACTCCCTCATGTTTGATTCGTTTGTTTTCTAGGAATAAAATCGAGTGAGGCGAAGCGGTGTGGGTGGTAAAAGATTTATAGGCGTGCTAGTTGCTTATTGGCAAGGCCGTTGCCCCGCATGAGTTACACTACGAATAATATGGTATCCTATAGTCGGCGAAGGAGACGACATCCCATTTTTCGTCAATACTCTGGCTGCTGCGGGCACGAGCGCTAACCCTTTTTGGGTACCCCTTAGGTCGAGTCAGCGATATTACGAGTCAAATCTGTAGCGGGTCTATGCAGTCCCCAATAATGGCGGGGAAGGGTGTTGCTGGGCAATGCAGAAGGTGCCCCGTTGACACTAAGTGTATAAATTAAATAGAAATGGTTATTGCTGACAAAGCTTCAGAGAAGGCCAATAAATAAGGAGTTTGCGATAGGAAGGGAGTGGGGTAGAGGGCAGGGTACCGCTATGGACTCGGCTGTTAGAATGAAAATGATGGGTCTAAATTTTAGCGACCGACAAAGTACCGAGAACACGTGCCATAGATGGCCCAATAAAGGGAAAACCACCTCTACGGACCCACCGTCGCCCAAAAAGTCTGGCATGCTAGCTTCCATTTTCTGTAGTATAGGCATTAGGCCATTACGTACCCGACCGCCTGTTTCCCTGCCGGCGGGGGGGGGGATATCAGAATCTCGTCGCCACAGGGTTAGAAACAGCGACTCAAAATACCGGAACTTTTCTTCGGCGAGGCCCGCCTACGGAAACGCTCGCCGATTTGTCCTAGGGGCGATTCATGGTTGCACCCGTGAATTCGAAACCGTTGCACAGTGACCAGCCTTCCGCCTGTCTCTATGGACTTCTATCCGATCCCCTCGTCCCCCCCTTCTCTCCTCCGCTGTCGCTTTGAAGAGGCCCAATCAATGCGGGCATCTACCCGTATTTTCGTATTTTAAGCCCCACCTACCTCCTGACCTTCGGTTGGGGGGAGGGTTGCAGAATCATCCCGGAATTCTGTAAGGGTGGTTCACAGTTGATATGTTTGTCCCCTTTGTCATGCGATTTTTCATGAGCAGCGATCGTCAACCCTGTACTATCAAACCTCCCCCCCCCTGACAGAGTGCCTTATGAGCTTGCAGGGTCCGGGGTGTTGGGTGATTTTTAGGGAAAATATGGGCGAAGTTCAACGAGGCTGTATAACGAGAAAATATAGTCCCTAGATAAGCCAAATACTACTAGTTAGCAGTGAATCGCCCGCCTATTTTCCTATGCCCATGTCTTTTAAAACTTCATACAGTTAAGCCGAATGACAGCCATATCCACCATCACATATACCGTAAAGTGGTAATGGACTGTGTGTGTGAATTCCTCTGTGCCCTGTATTCGCTTACTAAGGAGGCTCATTGGCCAGTTTGAATGAGAAAGGTGGGACGGTTAGTTGTTTTACTGGAGCTCGAATATCGTGTCGCTTGGTTTTTTTATTTTAAAAAATTAATAGAGGCTCTTCAAAAATATGGTCTACCGCTGCTTGGCTCCATCAAGAACGAAAACAGCGCCATCAAAATGCGCATGTGTAACTACCACCCCTAGACCATATGGTTGACCAAGCGACATGTGTTGTACCTCCTTATGAATGAATAAACCGGCAAAGGTTGCCTCATTTCCCTAAAACTACCACCGCTGATGAGTAAGAAACGAGTGATCATAGATAGGGTACACCCAAACGAATGAGAGGGGAGGGGGGCCTTGCCGTTAGGGTAGACGCGGTTAAAACAAAGCACGGGGGCGGGTTGGGGTAGAACCGCGTAATACACAACTGAAAGGGTAAATTCCATATAAAATGGCTTAGTCAAACTGTTTGTCGGGAGGGACAAGTTGATGTGCGTTTCCCTATACAAATAGTACCAGGGAAACGAGTCTACATAAAAAAACTCAAATAGGTGATGTTTATCAGTACGGCTGACAACACGTCACTTTGAACAACTTGGAAGTAGACATGTCAAGCGGTTGAATGTTTAGCCGGACAATATCTTCTTAATATGGGAGAAGTTCACACAGGCTGAATAACGAAAAATCCATTAGATGGTGCCAATATTGTTGGTTAAAAGTCATTCTCCCCTATATTCTCCTATACGCATATTATGTAAAACTTTATACAGCTGGTTTTAATTTCATCCATATAGATTCAATAAAATGGGTATTGACATTTGCTATCTAAATGTGGGTATGGGAGCGGGCTAGACCCTCCAACGCGATCGATGCGATACTTACTAGTGATTAACAACATATGGTTGAAACTGATTAGCTCAATGAGTAGATTTGCTGTTCTCGTCTTGATCATACATCAACGCTAATATAATATACATCATTTTGTAGTCGGCTCTTTATGTGCAGTATAAGTTGGTCATAAACGCCCATATAGCCACCATTGTGAAAGTACTCTGGTGGATACCCGGCTGATAGGTCGTAAAGGGTTTCGGGGAGTAAATAGCTGACCCATTCTAAAATTTTGTGTGAGAATCGGCCAGTCTTCGGCTAGGGGAGGAAGTAGCACAGCCGGTTTCGGGATGGGTGGTTGGGTCGACGGCATTCCACTATCGAATTTAATCGACAAAGGCGGTAACTAAGATGTTTCATCCCTACCATCGGCATTTCCGTAGCCTGCATTTGGTCCCGGAGAGAAGCACCATAAAGGTTAGGAGTTGATCAGTCATAGTTTTCCAGCCACGACAGGTGTGGCCAGTCTATTATTATAGTGTGGCTTACGGCAATCCTCTTCATTTAAATGAGGAAGAGGGAATGGAGGCGCCATCGGATGGGTTTATTGGGCGGCAAGGAGTTTGTTATTCAATAGTTGCTAAGTGTATCTTGCTCATCATCCGATATGCGACTGCTGCCTAGGAACTTACTGAAAGGTAAGGGACCGCGGAATTTTTTACACCCATTTTTAAGTGTCCTCTTTTATTTTCGGGCGTTTTGGTCCATCACCAACCTGTTGGGATGTCCGCTTCCACCTCTATCAAATCTCTAAAATGTATCCCACCGTATACACTACCACCGTTCAATCCTCCTTACAGTCGAAACCGAATTAATAAAATACGAAGTATAATGGATTCCATAACTCTTGCGGCTTTTACAAACTCATTTTAGTTGAATAAGATCCTGCGTTCGCCTCCTATATTAAATTACAACACAGTCACCCAACCAACGATCCAGGCGTTAGTCCAATAAAGAAGAGCAAGTATAGTAATCCGGCTACGAATGGGCTGATGACGATAAGAAGTGAATATGATATACGGATACAAAACCAGCCATTAGCAACAACCGCCTTCAACGTTTTATCCACAAATGACCCTACCACTTCCACAATGGGTCTCCCAGATCAAAGCAGCCCATTTCACACTGAAGGGCTACCGATTGAAAAGTCATATTCGCCCTGAAAACCACTGTTGACCGCACGACAAACCGCGTATTCCCTAAAAAGGTATGTATTAACATCATATAGATCAATTGTGGTGGTGTTCCAGTCATAAAGTATGCCCTCATATGGCGTTATCAACGGGGTAGCGGCAACCATGCTATAGAGTACTGAGGATATTGCCTATTCACCCATTACTGATGTGGGCGTGCTAAATATTACAATGTAGGTTCTACATAGAAAGCCCGAATATCTGGAGTACAGCCAAGCTGCCCGACTCAATAAATTTCCAATGATACCCTATCATTTTACTATTGTGGATGTCTTGCGACTATTGGCATTGTCCTCAAAAATCGCAAGTAAGCCGCATAAAAATGACACGCGAAAAAGCGGGCCTATTCAGCTGGGGCTCTACATTAAAGCGGATAGTGGCCGGACGGTTTGTAAAATGGAAACAACCGAAAGCTGCATCCTTTTGGTGGCATTAAAGTGGTTTAAATTGGTTTCTAGTCTATAAAGGTACGAGTTAGCACCGAAAAAAGCGCCCTCTACTCTCAGATTCAATAGTATTTCTATTTCGACGTGTTTGGCAAATTAGATATATCAACTAATATAGTCCAATCGGGCTTCCGTTTCCATTGGCTTTCCCAGATAAGGGAATATACTACTTAGTCGGATTCGCTTTACCTTAAGAATGTCCCAGCTCCAACTGCCTGAATGGGGGAGGAGTTCATTCACAGTATACTGGCTTCTCCAATACACCTGCGTTAAACGATTCATTCCGCGCCATTAATGAGTATTGTGGCTTTCTACTTTGTATTTTTTATATTTCCTTAGTACCTACACGACGCTTCGGCATCTTACCATGGTCGGATTCGTTTCTCCGCAGTCCATTACTTATGCCGCTTGGTCTCGACGCGTTCCTGCCAAACAGGTAATTCCCCATTTACCACATCCAGCGGTTCTTAGTCCGTCGACAATCGGCTCGTGTGGCCACTCGTAATTTCGCATAGACCTGGCCTTTAGTTGGTGGGCTTTGAAGTGGCAGGCGGCCGTTCTAGAAGTCGCTTGACAACGCCATATTATCTGCCATCCGACTCATTCGAATCCGCTATTATATTCTACTATACATCCCCTTCTCGTTGTACTTATTCGACTGAATGTATTATATAGTGGTACGAACTCATAGCGTCCTATCTTTCACAGAAAACCCCAGAGACTCGGCCCGAAGCCATCCACAACCTTATAGGTATGCCCTTTTTCCAATTCAGTATACTGGGACCCAGCAAATAACCCATTCCAAACAAATGTACCAAAATAGGTCAATACCCTAATACTGCTTTGGCACATGCTATATAATTTGAATATTTCATCAGATTTCTTCATTTCGACCTTTGAAGCGTCCTCTTCGATCAGCCCTATAATCGCCGAATATTTAGACGTTGGTATTGGTATTACACCGGTCGAATTAGATGGGTCGTTGCCATCTTCTGTCCGCTATGTAATCCCCCTTCCGGCCTTTGCTGACGAGCTAATAGCCCGCTATAGTGGAAACGCAAAGTACACCGGCCCTTCCTTCCAAAACATCGTCGGACGCATGATTCGTTGGTTGCAACCCACTCATACCTTACTGACTTGGCAACGGCGTCCCGCCACAGCAACCCCGGACCCCGGCCATGCTTCACTGTCCAGCTTGACGCCTACCGCGTCTACAAGCACCGACGGGTTCTCAGAGGAACTGTTAATCACCAAATGGATTGAGTTGACCCATTGGGTAGCGAAACTCCTGCAGTCCGATATCCAGAGCTTTGCCCAGGGGGTTAGAAACGTTGCCATGGCAGCCATGGTGTCCAATTCTGATATGGTGATTGAGGTAGATAACCCTGGTACCTCGAGTGACGGCAGTCACCCACATATCATCGGGAATTTCGGGGGTGGCGGACCAGATTCGGTTGACCATCACTCCGCCATGATCAAGCAGGAGCCGACGGACCCCAGCAGTAATCCCCCGCTACCCGGTATGGTCGGCGCGGCACCAGAGCCCAATGACTTGGAGATCCATAATCGGTTACTGGAGCGGATCCGAGTAACCAGTTTGATGCTTTCCCAATTTATCCAAACCCAATGGTCTGAGTTTTCGTATCAAATATCCCGTCTGGATTCGGATGCAAGTGGTCCCTACTTGGTGGCGGACGAGTGGAAGGCATTGGGGGTGGAACTGGGTAAGTTGCACCACCTTCTACAGGCCCAACAGGACCAATTCCCAGGAGATAATTTTATATTCGGGCTGGTGATTGCTCTCCGTGAACACGTACAGGCCCCCACGCACCATTCAGCTCAGCCTCCCACGGCCACCGCCCGCAATGCCACCGTCGTCGCCGCCGCCATTCCAAGGCCCTTTGGACCGGTCCAGACATTGCAACGGGCCATGGGTTACCAAACACTGACAGCGCTCGAGCGCCACGACTGGGCCCGGGCCCCGGGAACGCTACCGGTATTTTTGCTGAAACGCACCATGGCGTCCCTCGCCCACATTCCGGACGATACCCTGGCGCGCCAGCTCCTAGCCGTCCAATGCATTCAAGGTCTGCCGGACGGGGATTTCTACCACCGCTGTTGGTTGGCAGGTCTCACCTGTTTGGCTGAAGTGAGCGTGCAGGACCTCTCCCTCGCCCAAATCCACCGCGTGCAAGTATGGCGCGCATTTGTCCTTACCAAACTGCCCAATACCCTACGGGCCCTTATTTACCACCGCGACTCAGACAGTCCCCTGACGGACTTTTTATTTCAGGAGCAGGTGGCGGGACGCTTAATGGCGATGGAGCAGGCCGTACTCCAACTCCAGTTCTACCAGGGCCTCATCAATCGGTGCCGCACGCCCAATTCGCTGGATTCCAGTGATATTGTGACCATCATTTCCCGGATTGCCATTCGGCGTGAAATTGTTCGCCCCGGGTTCATTATCGAAGCGAGTTCCAAATTGCCCGGCGATGAAGCCCTGGATGCGTCGCTGTTGGTGTACCATGCAGCCGAAGCCCTGGTGGCTAATTTGGCCGAAAATCCGACCGACGAGGCGTGCCGGGACTTTGTGGCCGCAGCGTGTATTGACGCCATGAACCAACAGAGTTATATCGATGCCCTGCTAGAACTGGTGCGTATGTGGGGCCGCACCGGACAGTACTTGCCGCTGGCTACTCTGTGTGGCTTGGTCAGCGATAATTTGGCTCTGATCCATATTATTCGCCTGCTGGGATCGATTGATATTTTGGTGGAAACCCTCCTGACGGCCTGCGAGAAATTTCCCACTCCCGGCAGTTTAGTGGCCCCTATGACCAGTCCGACGATGAATCCCCAAGACGATAAGGAACGGGCCATGACGGGGTATGCCCAGTTTGAACAACTGCTGGCACTTCTTCTCCACGTGGGTCAACAGTCGCTTATTACCAAAGCGGCCACTTCGGCTGCCGCCGGCCCCGAGGAGTTCTTTATGACAGGCTGGCTGCAGCAGTACACTACGGGCGAATTTTGGTTACCTCCGCCGACCACCGGGATGACCAATTCTTTGGGGCTGAACTCCGATATTCTGAAACAATGGTCGGACCTGGTGTTCCCCGCCGACCGGCAGCCTCTGCAAACCCTGCCAATGGCCCAGTTCCGGCAATTAAGCCCATCCGCCTGGTTGCAGTTAGCGTCGCTTTTGGTGACCCAGGGCATTTACGCGCACGCGGCTAATTCGGGGGTGGGGCAAGACCAACTCATTGCTTTTCTTCAACTGGTCTTGGCTTCGCCGGCCCGCTTCGGACTAGTGGGGGTACTTCGTGCCCTATGCTTCCTAATGACCTATCCGCGGAACCAACCCTCCAACCACGTCCCAACGTCATCCGCGGATGCCTCGACGCCCGTGGGTGGCACTACGACAGGACTGGCTACGGCCCTGTTGACTTCCTTATTAGAATCGGAACAATTTCCGCCCAGTCTACTCTCGGTGATCGCCCCCGGTGTTTTGGCTATGCTCAAGAGCCATGGATATGGATCGCCGCATTTGCACCAAACACCTACTCCGCTGTACCACCATTCCCACCATACCCACACCCAGTCCCCCCGGCTACTCCACCCGTACCATCACCATAACCCCCGGTCATCCATTTCGGGCCAGTCGGCTCCCCCGCCGGTGCCTCCGTTGGCCGGCCAGCAGCACCTATGGGCCATCCGGGCCCGGTTGGTTTCGTATAGCCAGACTAGTCAATATCTGTGGACCCATATCGATCCAGACCGACTCCTGTCCCGTTTAGCCCAAGTACTCCGCCAGGCCCAGTTTCAAAACCCGGGTCCTTTGGCAGCTAGTCTGGGGAATATAACGTTGCTAACGGCACATAATGGCCTGGCGCAAGGTAGGGGAGGACTGCTGAATAACGACGAAAATAGAATGGTGGAAGATAGAATAGAAGGGGAAGGATTCCTATCAGCTGACCCCGAATGGGAGTGCGATTGGGATACCGTGCCGGATTGGAAACGAATCCACCAGAGCCTGCCGACGGTAGATATGGGCCTCTTTACCCACTTGGTCCGATTCTTAAACCCCACCAAATTCGTGGAGCTGGTCATGGCCCCCGTCTTGAACCCCGCTTCAGGACTATCCCCACTTTCATTAGGTAAGTTGATTATGTAACGTTAAGTATATCTTTTACCTAGGGCTTTACCATGCTATTTTATTATATATATACATTTGTCTTGCCGCCTTATTTGTCGAATCTAGTATTAAAACAGAAATACCGATCACTGCTGTTCTATTTTTTTGTCAACTATAGCTGAACTCGTGGCCTGTCTGTTGAGCATTCCATTGATCGATGCCGACTGTCCCCGCCATCAGGCCCCATACACGGCCTTTTTCGACACTCTACTACCCCAGTGGTTCACCACGGGTGCCCTTGCCACCTACGACCAAGAAGTCACCCTCGGCTATATCGTGTTTTATTGCGCCACTCTCATGCTCATATTCAGTGGCCCAACCCCGGGCAGTGGCTCCTCCACCCACGATGATTCTACAATGATGGACGAAGACGGCCATAAGAGCGGTAATAATAATAACAGCCGACATGACTTGGGAATGATTACCACTCGGACCCTCGACCTCCAGAGATCCGCGGACCGAACCGTATACCGGTTTATACGCTGGTACATTCACTGGCTAGGCTCGGTCCACGGTGCCGACACGGGTGACGGACCTGGCGGTAGCGATGGCGGTAGTAATATCCTGGACAGCTGGAATCGGACATCTCCGAATATGGGGGGATTGGTGGTAGGCGCCGGTGATCACCGCCGCCGGCAACTCTTTCCGTCCCGGCTGAGATATTTACCCTCGTCGGGTGTTTTGGATGTACTTCTCCAGCACCATCCCACTTGCCAGTGGGTGTACGATATATTTAAAGAGTCGGTATAGAGGAAGAAACACCCAATAACTAAACAGTATATATAACAAGTATAGCTTTGTCTTTCCTTCAACTTACAATGGGTGTGGTCTTGCCTTTCTTCTTTGCCCACCCAATCTTAAATAGTTTTTAGCCCTTTTATGGCACCTTCTGATTCTTAGGTGGTCGTTGTAACTCAATAAACAAAAAGTCTCTGAACAAACTAAACCACTATTGCTTATTAAACGCAAACTTGATTAATCGTCTCTGGCGGTGTTGGGAGGCTGCATTGCCACCAATCGGCCTTAATATTGGGGGAGGTTCAATGTGACTGTAGAACGGAAAATCCATTTGATGAGACAAGTATCGCTGGTTAAAAAAAGACACTGCCCGACTTTAATATTTTATAACTATCAATTAAAGTACTACGCAGGGGTTTGAATTTCACTTATATGGCATCAATAACGTACTATTGTGACTACCAGGATTGTCCTTCTGGATATAGAACGCCGAACAAGTCATCCTGAGGATTTGGGACCAATTATTCCAAACCGGTTCCCGTATAGATCTTATTCCGAGATTAATACGGAGGCTATTTAAAATAGATAAAAGGTGGAAAGGAACTCAAGGAGCAGTTTAGACTTTTGTGATGATATTTACTAGGTATATTTTGGCTAATCAGATATTGTTATATATGTGACGTATAGTCTAAACCCTATTGATCTAAATACTGCAGCAAATATATTAGTTGGGGGAAAGGTTAGGAATCACAAGGCTTCATCCCAATGGGACACATAGCTTCCCCTTAGGCGTGGTGAGAGAGTGACTCATAAGTAAAATAGTCCTGGTGGGGGTAATAGTGTAGTGCAGTGAGCACATTGGCTATCAGCCTTTACTACCTGGCTATTTATTCACCTGGTGATTCCAATATGAAGCTGATGATTATTGATATTTTCAATCCTTATGCCCAATTTCTATTGATATGACAAGTTTTATAAGAATATTTCCACACCTGTTGCCCAGGTTAACCACTCTTAGTCTGTCAAGAGTCCTGGGGATAGGCTTCTAACAGTAGGTGGGGCTCAGACTCAGCCAAGTGGGCTGCTAGCATTAGGGAGGGATTGGTACTAACTAATAAAGGATGAGTGTAGGCTAATGCAAGGGACGTGCAGTGGCACACTTACTGGCTAATACAATGGGTGGGCATATAAGGAGTTTATTGAGGTAAACTATGGGGGTAAGAAATAAGCTAAGGAACTGAACCGGTCCCAGAGGGGCCTGGTTATTTATACGTGGGGACCACTCATAATGAGGGGTCCCTAAGGGAATGGGATGACTAAGGTAGAGGTGAGGGTCAGAGTCTCAACCAGGTGGGCTTGCTTTCGGAAGACTCTTACTGAGAGAGGAGGGTCATTGGATCAGCCAGTAGAGTATGGTGTGAGAAGCGTTGGGACCCAGTCATAGTGGGTTATATAGTTGAGGGAGGGGTAATATGGCGCAATAAGGCAAGATAGTGCAACCAGGAGAGGCCTCCCCCACCCAAAGGCGAGAGGCCGATCCCCCCCACAGTGCGTCCCATCCAAGTGAGGAAAACCCAAGGAACTATACAGTGGTCAACTCGACCCCCTTGTTGGAGGAGGATACCTCCCCACTAATAGCACAAGAGCAATACCTCACCCCAGAGGAGTAAAATACACCGCCCCGAGCGGCCAACCCTTTGTTCCCTATCTTTCAAATAAATATCTATCCAATTTATAATTCTTATCTAGTTGTTCTTTGATCCCTCGTCCTACTCGACGGAATAGTTATTTCTTTACAGTTGCTTGGTCCTACTCGGCCATCCCGGTTACAATAGGATGGGACAATCAGTGTTCCGTATTTAGGAAGGATTAGGTGGGCCGACAGATAAAAAGTGGAAAGAACTGCAAAGAGTAGTTTAGACTCCTGCAATGGTATTTATTAGAGACACTCCAGGTAGTCCAAGGTTGTTATGTATATAATGTATAAAAAGAGAACGTATTCCGCGCCTGGGATGAGGTGGCTCACCAAAACCAAGGCCACTCAGCAATGCCTACCCTGCTACTGTATAGCAGTAGGGCCTTTCTCTAAAACACATGATCGCAGTGGTGGTGGTGCGAATATTAGTCCAACATACTATATTTATCGAATGCTTGAAGGCATGGTACTGTTACTAGACTGCGGACTATTCATATGGGGAAAAGGCTCAGGCCGGCTATATAATGAAAAACCCGGTTGACGCGGCCGGCTATACTGGGCTAATCAAATCCCATATATATATATTTTACTATTCACATTTCATTTAGAATTGTATACAGCTGTAGTGTAAAGTTCGGCCCCATGTGAACCTATCAATGTAGGGAAATTATCTGACCAGCGATTGGGAGTTACCCCAACATTTTTATCCTCATTAGAATATGAGGATTGTGTACCAATAATTTGTATAGGAGAGAGAGGTGGGCAAATTCAGTAGATCGCCTGAGTGACTGACTCTGTAGGTTTTGTTGCATTCGCTGCCGATTTTAGGAGGAACTTCACTCTTCTTTGCCCCATTCCTACCTCTCGTTTATGTAATAACCCTAATTGTCCGTAATAACCGACCCTCTCCCCTCCTTCTATTTGTCAACATGCGTCCCACGCTCGTCAACCAAAGTGTAGCCAAGAAGCTTCGGGAGCGCATCCTCAAGAAGCTTCCCGCAACGGACAATGAAATGTCGGCCAACCGCGAAGTCGCTCTCTCGATCCGCAGCATTTCCAAAGCCCTCAAGGAGCGGCGCCAGAATTTCCAATCCGGGCAACCCTTGGGTCAACCCGATCCCCCCCAACCTTTGGAAGTCAAGTCTCCCTTCCAGACCCTGGTGGCCCGGCTCAAAAGTAGCTGGGACCAGGATGCGACGCTCGAACGACGCAAGTACCTGGTGGATAAGTTCCAGCGGCCGCATTACCAGTACATGACGGAGCTGAAGCGACTGGGCGGGAAATTGTTCGCCGCGCCCACCGCGTTGGTACCCGCGGACCAGGCCAAATATCTGCCGAATTTGGCGGTTCGGGATGGCCACGGAAAGCGGGCGGAACTTAAGGATCTGGCGCAGGGGAAGGTGAGTTTGGTGAGCTTTGAGTTTGTGCTGTACGCTAAACAACAGGTCGACGGGTTCGCGGGTCCTTTCCGGGATCGGTTTGGAGGATCAGTATCGGCGCCAACGACGGGGGCACCCACCCCCGCTGCGGCCGCTGATGCTACCCCGGCCACCGTGGGTGATGCGCGTGTGCAACATCTACGGGTACACGTCATTGAAAATGCCCTCAAGGCCGCTGTTCTCCGGCCTTTCCTCCGGTCCATGGCCCGCCACGTCACCCCGGACGATCGCGCGCGTTTCCTTTTCCATTTCCGGCCCATTGATCGTATCAAGGACGAACTGTTCATGGATAACATGGCCATGGGTTGGGTTTTCTTGGTCGACCCGCAGTGGCGGATTCGTTGGTACGCTAATGGGGAACCTAAACCCGAAGAGGTGGAACGGTTATTGGCCATGACATCGCAGCTCGTTAAAGAAATGCCCCAGGCCTAACTTTTTTGGGCAATTTGCCCGGAAAAAACGACCAGCAGTGTGAATGGAGAGCGGTATAGAGCGTATTATATTCCTGGCCTGGAGTTCCACTACCCCTCGAATTGTGATGATTGGTACTAGACGTGCTTCTTTATAATAAACAATGGTATGCTACAAGACAGCTAACTATGGGCTGAATTGGCCAATCTAGTTGGTCTAGCCAGTTTTACACATCCAAGCACACATGCATTAGGTGGATTAGTCAGTTTACCAAAGCGAGAAACAAAACCAGAGCCTACTCTTCCATCTTTCACCCCAATTTCTTGGGTTCCGATAGTCCACCTACTTTTAGTTTACGCTATGTTACAAGGGAATTTGCTTGAGCATTTTCTCATTGCAACATAGGGAGTGGATAGAGTACACTTGAGGCATATATCATCCCTCCTGCCCCTCTCTACAATGTTGTGCCTTACACAGTTGTTCCTTCAAGAACAAGCCCACTCTCACGACGGTAAAGGGGCAGGGCTGCAGCTATATTTAATTTTAGAATTAAGAAAGCGCGAATAATGCCAATATACTATGGTTCGGATGGGCAAAGCATATGAGGTAGAAAACGATAAAGAATAGTAGTAAAAGTGCCTAATGGGACTGCTGGGAAGGGGGGGGGTGTCTAGCATAGGAACCCCATGAAATCATACAGGAATAATAAAGATAGTAGCGTAAGGGTGCAGTAGTGAAAATAGCAAGAATAATAAAAAAAATACAAAATAGAACGAGGGAGATACCTTCTCCCACTCTCTCTATAATCCAGCCGACCTCAGTGGGGCGAAGATGTTGGTTTTATACTGCGTAGATCCCCAGGGTCGCCTTAAAATCGGTTCAGTTGCTTGCGTGCGTTATTTAATTTCGTGCCCGTCCGGTCTAAATCCTCGCTAAATTCACTTAATAATTGGTTTTGAATGTCCAGTTCGTCACCAATGGCGGTACCCAACTGGTTTTGCCGCCGCAAAATTTGGCTAAACTGCTGGAGCTGCCCGTCCTGCGTGGCCATGCGGTCGCGCTGGAGGGTGAGTAAATCCGAGTTAGCGAGGCCTTTGGTTTCCTCGGTTTCGCGGGCCTCCCGAGAACCACCACCAATACCGCCTCCCGAGGATGAAGTGATATTGCCGAAGATCCGGGTGGATCGGGTACTGGCGGAGGTAGTGCGGCCGTGGTTAACCAATTGATCGTGCCGCTGGGCGTTTTGTTGGTACGATTCCTCCCGGGGGGCCAGTGAGTCGTACGGGCGGGTGTCCCGCGCGGACTTGCCGTTGGAATACTGCGTCGGGTGTCGGGAATGAAGGGTCGAGGCCGATGGGGAATCCCGCTGGCCCCAGGGCGAGTCTACGGCTCCGGAAGACGTGCCGGAGCGCACCTGTAAATTTAGTTGGTTGAGTTCGTCCCGCCAGGTAACGAGCGCATCGTGGCGCCGGCGCTCCTCGCCCTCGGAGATGAGTTTCGCGTTCGCCAGGGCCCTTAGGCCCCGCTCCAGAGCTAGACCCCGGGCCCCGGTGTCGGCCAACAGCTGCTTGGCCCGGAGGGTGCACTGGTGTACGACCGCCACCTCGTTGCGGGACGACCCCAGGTCCCGTTTGAGGAGGATGTTACGCACTTCGCGGTTGAGGGCGGCGAGTTGGCGGAATTCGTCGGACCAGGACTGGGCGGTCCATAGGGGGTCGCCGCTGAGGTAGTCTCCGCCGGTACTGGATAGGTAGAGACTGCTGCGGTTGCTGTGGATGGATGCGGAGTCGGTCGGGCCGCGCCCCGGGGATGACGGACTGCCCTGGGTAGCCGCTGTAGTCCCGGCGGCGGCCGACCATCCGTGCCGTAATTCGGGTATCTCCAAGAACCGACCCCACGGCCCACTGGCCCGCCAACCGGGCTCGGAGTGGTGCAGAATAGCGCGGAGGTATTTCTCCAGCCCTTCGCGACGGGCGTCCAGTTTAGGGCGCATCTTATCATCAATGGGTTCGCCTGCCAAAGGGTCGTGGTGGTGGGGGTCGGGGGAACTGCGCCGGCTGGGTGACGCCGCGGGGGAGGTATTGACTAGGCCGGTCCAGACCTTGGTGGTGAGTGTACCGAGACCTAAGTCCCAGCTCACCTGCGGCCAGGACTTGGGTGGCAATTGCTCGGGTGGGGCTGGTAGGTTGGGGCACTGGGCCTGGAGGGCGCCATGGAGGGCTTCGAAGTCGCTGTAGCGGCGCCAAACGTGCCAGCTGCGGACGGCGGCCTGGACTAGAACCTGGTACTGAACATGGTCCTCGGGGGTTTTGACCCGGCGGTAGCGGGGAACTTGAATGTTACGGATGTTTTCCATGGGAGCGGTGGAGGAGGGTATATGGACTAGAGAGAGGGGGCACGTACCCCACGAGAGTACAAGGAGGTCTCTAGGTATGGGGGATGAGGTGCCAAGAAGGAGAAGCCAGGGGGAATACAAGAGGAAATGGAATAGAGGAAAAAGAAGGGGTCGTCAAACAGAGAGGCAACAGGCCCAAGTATTAGAGACACCGTGCGGGGGAAATAAGAAGGCAAAGGCTTTTGGGAACGGGGAAGGAGGCTGGAGCGGCCGTGACTCCGTTTTCTCTTCCCTAGAAGAGCTTCAGGATAGTTCAGCCGAGCCCGTTATGCTGTGAATTGTGGGCCTTGTGCTTATGGATGCGCATCAATTTATATATATATAATACACATGGGAGAAGTTCATTCAGGCTGTATAATGAAACATCCATTGGATGAGGCCATATTGCTGGTTAAAAGCTATTCTCACAGATATTAGTCCATACACGTATTATGTAAAACCTTATACAGAGCTGGTTTGAACTTCATCCACATGTATATTATATATATATTATCATTCACCCGCTCTCTCTCTCTCTCTTCTCTCCTATACATCATACCCCGGACCAATGGGGGAACTATAGGCTGTAATGGTGGTACATTTCTGCTCACTTTTGCTCTCGATTTTCTCCCATACTTGGTGCGATATGTCCACAGCATCTTTTTTACCATCCCACTCTTTTCATATTGGGCGAGGAAAAAAATGTTGGGTTTACGATAATCGACGACGGGGAAAGGAAACTATATGCTGTTGCTGCTATGCCCAAACCCAACGCGTTTCGGCAGGACCTCCGCTCTAAAGGAAGAGAGAAAGAGAACTCTTTTCACTTCAACTGCATTTCACCTAAACTTCTTCATTTGAATATATATATATATATATTTGTTTTTAGTAAACCCCTTTTATTTTCTAGCGCAGCTTCCCGGCTCGCATTACTTTATATATATATATAGACAGTTTCTACCCTAGCAACCCCACCTCCAGTCCATTCCGTGAATCATGTCGGACGACGAAGGCTACACTTTTGAGGACCAGATCATGGACGAGCCCGAAGCTCAGCTCAGCGATGGGGAAGAAAACGAGGACCAGCCCATGGACTCCGAAGTCGTGGATGCCGATGAGTCCGAAATGGAACAGAAGGAGCGCATCACCACCCCCTACATGACCAAATACGAGCGTGCCAAAATTCTCGGCACCCGGGCACTACAACTAAGGTAGGTTTTTTTATCTATTTTTGGTTATAATATACGACCCTCGTCGCCCTTTGCTCCTTCCCGTCTAAGTCCGGTTATGAGAGCAATTTATGTATCTCCATTTTCCTGGAACTAAGGAGTATAGAAACTCACAGCCCAGCTAATAAACGCGCTCCCATCTCCTATTTTACACCCCTTCTAACTCCCTTAAACTATGGAAAATTGCTTTTGCGATGGTTATTTTTCCTCGATATCTCTCACACCTCTCGCCATTCCCCACTACAGCATGAACGCCCCCCCAATGGTGGAAATCGAAGGTGAAACGGATGCCTTCCAGATTGCCCTCAAAGAACTCCGGGAGAAAAAGATTCCCTTTTCGATTCGTCGTAATCTGCCCGACGGTGCCTTTGAAATCTGGAGTGTGCGCGATTTGATCAACGACTAATTTTATTATTATTATTAGTATTATTATTATTAGCATTATTAAGCGCTAAGCAACGGAGTGGGTATAATTTGACCCCACATTGCACCTGGTACCCTTTTTTATTTTCATACCACTTGCGGGGATACTATACGTACCTAGAGAGCTTGATCTTCTAGGAGGTTTATCGGTTAGTTGTTGTTAGTCACACCACAACCCCCCTTTTTTTATTGTGGGGCGGGTACATGTCCAATAAACTCATGCGATTTCTGATGACTTCAGCAGTATACTGGTGTATATAGACTGCACGGCCGATATTCGAGATATCGGAATACTCTAGAGGTGGCCTGTGAATATAACTGCTGTACTTAATAATCAATGAGATTAAAGCCGACTTATCTTTAAGGAATAAGTGCCACCATTACCTAGCTCCATCAATAAGGCGCGGAAATTCAGCTACTAAAAAAAAAAGCACCTTCCTTTAAGCTATTCCCGCCGCTTCATTCACATATTCGACATACCATATTCCTTATTACACCTTCACTATTATCGCCTGCCATCTAGTCGCGCCTTCCAGCGTATTATATGCAGTTCGACGCCTTTATCATTGGTCTGCTTGGTTATATAAAGCCGAGCCAAGCCCTACAGTCACTCATCAGCTAATTGGTCGCGCCCCATACCCCCCCTCCTTTACTAGTTAACGCACCCATTATATTTGGTATCTGGCACTATTGCTATCTAAAAAGCGCCCTTCGCAAACTTAACTTGAGCGTCCTCCTAACTCACCCATTTAGGCGTAGGTATTGTATCTATTACTAGTATTATACCCCATGACAATAACTCCCTCGGCAGAATCAGAAATCCAGGGCATACACATCATTAGTTGTTGTTTTTTGGTTCTTTTCTAAGACGTTTAATAAAAGGAGAGTGTGAAAACGAACATAAAAGCGTGAAAATAAGAAGGTACGAAAATAACGAATTTAGATATTTTTAAAAATAATTTAAAAGAGATAATAAAAGAAGCAACACCATTGGTTGGGTTGGTGGGTATCGAGTAAAATGCAAAGATATATGATGGCCATAAAACAAACAACAACTTACGAAAACGAAGTATAAAAAGGGTTTAAGAGAAACAATACAAGAACGCCAATGGAAAAAAATATAAACGAGTGTATTTTTACATAGTATCAAAAGGTGAAGAAAAGTTCACGGTCGCACTACGAATGGTGTATGTTAGTGTTGTGTGTATATGTGGTATGCGAAAGAAGAAATCGTGAGAAACGCTTCAAGGAACTAAAAAAAAAAAGATTATATATATATATATATATATATAAAATACTAATAAAAAAACATGCCGATCATTAATTATATCAATGTATGTAAACGCGGTATTACCGCTCGAATCACGAAGTGAGGGGGCGGGACTTGGGGACGTTGTGGTCCAGCGTGGTGGATCGGCGTTGACTCGAGGCTGGGGCACGACCACCGGCGGTCTGGTTTGAAGAGCGGGAACCGCCCCGCGGTACAGAGGACGTAGTCGAGCCGGACTGCGACGCAGCTGTTCGATTCCGAGTGGACGAGCTGGCGGTACGAGAAGACTGTTGACCGCTTCGACTACCACTGCTTTGGCTGGATTGATTCCGCTGACGGGCAGTCCCAGATGAACCCGCCTTGGTATTGTCCGCTGCTACTGCTGGGGCCACTGAAGCCTGGTGAGTAGACGTCGAGCCATTCGTGGTCGTAGATGAATTGCTTACCACAGAATGGGCCCGGCTCGTTCGAGACTGTACAGAGTCCTGCGATCCCGATCGCTGACGATCCGCTGACTTACTCGAGCGAGCGTTAGTCCCCGCTGTGGTTGATGACGAAGGTGAACTGCTCCTGGTGGTCTTCTGCGTCGCGGTGGAGGATGGGGTATTCTTAGCATTACCGTTCGAGCTGGGTTCGGATTTCTGGCGACGTACCCGGGTAGGCACGACATAGGGCTCACACAGCCTGCCCAAATCAGCCGATTCCTCTAATATCCCCACGCAGCGTTCGAGCTCCTGTCGGATCCCCTCCAGACTATCCAGGTCGGCACTGTTGCCCAAATTGCGGCGTACATCGAAGGGTTCTTCAACACACAGGATACAGGCATACCGACCGTGGTCCCAGTCCTTTTCGTGCTTATTGAGCAACCGACCGTGACGAATACTGACGACATCTTCGCGATAATTAAATTCGTAGGCGTAAGTCCGGAAGAATTCGTACAGGAGACGCCCTAGGGATTCCTTGTTGGCACGTCCGAAGCCGGCCAGCTGGGCCGGATCGTCTTCAAAATCCACCGAGATTTCAAAGTCGGCGGGGTCTTGGGTCAGAGGGTTCCATACGGGGCCAGCCGGGTGAATCATGGGCAGGATGGGGGGCTGGCGGCGCTGAAGAAAATTAAAGACCAAATTGGTCCAGGTATAAGGGGAAACTGTCCCGCCCGCGGCGGCGTCGTTTAATACCCTTTGTTTCGTCCAGTGCTTAATGATCATAGTCAAGGGACGGACCCGGGGATCGATTTCCACTAGGGTCTTGATCATCCGGGTGTTGTGCAGGGACACGGTGTTATTGATGTTGATATCGCATGCCACCTCCAGTTGGGGGTCCCAAAGCCGCACAATAGGCACTTTGGCTGGTACACAGTAGACTCGCTTCATACCGTCTAGTTGTAAAAGAATATACAAGGGGGGATATCAACATAATAGGTAAAACCATAAACGAGAGTTAGTGGACTGGTTGAATAAACCATTCAACGCATAACAGCGGGTTCACAAATAGAATGCGTTTTTTTTTTTGCAAGAGCTAGTAATAACTTACGTTTCTGTAGAACCCGGGCAAGTACCCGAACATCGGTGAGTTCGGTCGATTCCGTGGTGATACAAATGTCCACGTCACTAAACGACGTGGCGAGGTTATTACATGAGGATCTGTGGAGGGGGTGAATAGCCCAAATAACGTGAGTAAATAAGCCCAAGGCTGCGAGTTAGATGATGGTCAGTCGGTCGATGGGAAGGGGGTATTCCTAAATAGCCAACACTAGATCGTAAGTAGTCGAACATTCGGAAATGCATTTATCAGAATACTTACCCAAACAAGTACACTCCGATCGTGTCTTGAGGCCATTCGGTCTGGACAATATCCTCCAATTTCCGCAAGAACATTTTGCGTTTGAGGATACTGCCAGGGGAGGGTTGAAGTTCATCCTACGGTTTGGTAATGGCGCGGATGCGATGGTCGTATATGTATATAAGAATATAAATAAAGGATTAGATGCCATTCTGATTAGCCTTCTACAGTGCAGAGCCATTTGCTCTATTTTAGTTCCAACAAATGAAAAAAAGCTATAAAAAAAAAGATGTATATGCGTATATAATAAATGAACCAGAATTTGGAAAATCACAGATAGCTTGGTGATGGACCAAATAATGTAGGTACCATTAACCATCGGCGGTAGAGGTTGGATCAAAAACCTGCAGCGTATACTTACATAAAACATCACCGCCATTTGTTCGCCGATACGCTCTTCGACTTCTTTAGCCAGCCGACTTGGGTGCGGTTCGGACAGGCGCGGTAAGCCTATTGGCGGCCGAGTGATACGACCTGGCCCGGCATTTTTGGGGGCTTGGGGGGTTGACGTGGTAGTGACAGTCGAGGAAGAGATCGTCGACCCGGACCTGGGCTTAGGCGACACGGCCGAGGTCGGCTGGGGGGTCTCTTCGGTAGAGGTGGATCGGGTCAATTCGGGAGCAGCCGTTCCCGTGGGCAATTGCCTTTTTTCGGGAGAGGCCAACAGAGCGGAGTCGGGCTGGGCGGCCTGGAGCGGGGAATGGCTCACCGAAACGGGAGGTGTATTGGTCGAAGACCGAGCGGGCAAGGGGTGGGAGTGGGCCCGGACACTGAAACCGGAGGGATCGTCAGACATGATGAGGGGAAGGGTGTCAACGGGACTGGACGGCTCAACCACAGAGGTTTGGGAGAGGGGCGGAGACGGCGGGGCGGAGAGTCTGGGTGACGAAGGACGGTTTCGCCACTGTGGGGAGGTGCACGTTGGCTTCATGGGGTCCGGTCGAAGCAACGGGAAGGGGAATGGAAAGTGGACTGGGTAACGAAAAAAGGAAAAGAGATAATAAAGGAGAGTGAGAGTGAGTGAAGGCGGATAGTTGAGTGGCAAAATGAGCAAGAGTCGGGAGAGAAGGAAATATCGCCAGGTAGCATATATAGATGACCAAAGAGCATGGGCGGCCAGTTTATATGCGCCGAATGTTTTGTTAACGGGGAAAACGAATATCGATTATTTTTTAATAAAAAATGCTATTGACGCTGGCGTAACCTATTGGCGGATAAACTGTTGAATGACACCACAGAATGAAAGCGTGAACCACATAGACGAAGGCGGGTTGCTTCTATGTTGAAGAATAGGTAGAGTATTGAATTATGCCAAGCTGGGTAAAGCAAAGGAGATAAAATGGGGGCCACCTTTGCCCTTTCATGATACCCTTGGTAAGTAAGGGGAAGGTACTTTGGAATAAGCGGAGTATTCCAGCCTCACCCGCCTGTATTTTGTTCCTTGACTAGCCCAGATAGAGCGGACTTTGGTGTGGCTTGACTAGGTAAGCTGCCCCGCCTATGGGAGGAATACGGTTCTTCTATGAAAGGGAGGGTATAGATGAAGGAAAGCGAGAAAGAGAGGAAGGAGTATAGGTGAAAAAAATAGAGCAGAGCACTGTGGCAGGACAAACAGAATGATCTCGTCCAACGATAGCCATTTGCACCAATTGATGTAAAGATGCGAATAAATGGAGGTTGGTTGCTATTCCCTCCATGGTTAAGAGGAGAGAGATACACTTGCTTCTCTCACCGCCATGTCAAATTCCTTCCACAGTGGATTACTTGCCGCGGAGGCGCCAATAAAGACTGCGAATACCAAACCTTCGGGGTCTACCATTTCCACGGCCATTACCAATGTCGTTTATGTAGAGCATTGGTATTATTCACACTTGGCTTGGTCACGCGCTTTGGGAATGACTGGTCCATAGTGGGGCTTGATTCTAAAATAGACGATCAGAGGAACGAGCATCTTCCAAGCCGCCGATAATCAATTCCTCCCGAACCGTGCCATATCGGACACCGCTCTGGCTCTAATGAACTTGTATTAATGTAGCCCACCCCCCCTTCGAAGAAATGTCTAGTAAACCGATATGATTCCAACTGGAACGGTCCCTAAATCACCACAGCCACCAAAATGGAACTATTTATACATTTAAGCCGATGGATGGTGTCGCTATCCAGAAAAACGATAGACTACATGAAGGCCAACGGGCAGCGGAAAATCCCAGCAGTCGTGAAGATGGAAACCATCTAACGACATCTTCAATTTAATCACTGGGCCCGGTCCAATTTAACCTAAAGGTGCCAAATTCGGTTGTGCGGCCAGGCCTGGCAAGTTAAGCACAAGGGCCCCGCTTATTTCACCATTTAGCCGCCATCTCAGATCACTAACGCCAAAGAGAGCCTTCTCGCCAACTCACCAATCCATTATAAACACACAGAGGTCGAGAGAATACTCACTGGAAATAGGTAGCCCGAATAGCACCGGGGATGGGATAATTGGTTTATCAAGTACAATTAAAAACTAAGTATAAGGGAATTATGGTATATAAAAGCACAAGTGCGGGATGCTTGGACTAAGTAATAATAATAGGAGTGAAAAATAAAATTATTACTTTTTTTATATTTAAAAAACGAAGAAACGAAGTTGGGAAAACAGGCGAGCCCAAGCTAAATAATGGCTACTTTGCTCTACGGCCCTACTACATACCCGGTGTATTAAAGATTAGGCTAGATCGGGTTGGACGGGCATACCAGCTCGGTGATCACATTGATTTTCGGATGAATCCCCAGCCACTTGATGGAATCGATATTAATCTCGGCAATAATGTTCAAATTCAGGTTGCCCGTTTTCGGCGATCCTTGCATGTCGTTAGCGGCACTGGGGATACACCGGGTGTAAAGGCTATTCAAAATCAAATTCGAGTTATTCGACGAATGGTACGATATGGCCAGCGTGCCATTGAAGTATGACGTAGTCTGGGCCCGCACGGGGAAATTGCGCACCGTCCCGTTACCGACCTTTTGTCCTGAATTGACATCGTAGCTCGTAAGGTTAATAAGGTTGACGTTAAGGGGGTAGAAGTTGGTACTTTTGGCCTGCATGGTGACATTGACCCGGAGGTCCAGGCCGTAGTCGTTGTTTTCGCGATCGTAAGTGACGCCCGGGCCTTGGATGACTTCAAGGAAGGCGACACCGATGGTCGGTACACGGGGAATGGCAAAGAATAGAACGAGGAAAAGGACAACGCAGACGCCGAATACGGAACCGACGCAATAGCGTGGGGCACAACACATGAGCCGACGCAGGCCCTGGCGTTTGCGCTTAGACGGGGGCTCTTTGCCCCCCTTCTTGGAACTACCGTCGGCCACGCTGGCGGCCGCGTCCGTCCCGGCGATGGCTTCATCCTCGGCGTCCCCCCCTTCTTTCCCTTCCTTACCCGGTTCGGCGGTCATGGTTGTACCCAACGAAGTGTACTCGTCCGGTTCGGCCAGGTGCGAATATTGCGGATGATGGGGCATGAACCCCACGGCGCCGGGCGGTCCCATCATCACCATCCCACCGGACTGGTACGGATAGGGCATCATCGGACCTCCCCCGCCTACCATCGGTTGGGCGGGGAAATAACTACCCTCCGGAGGGTAATGCGTCGTTGGCCGGGAGGGGCTGTCGGAGGGGGTGGTACCGAGGGCACCCGCGCCCAGTGAAGCAAAGTAGGAGTTACGGCCGTACGGGGCCGCAGACTGACCACCGGCCGGCTGCGCGAAATTAGGGGCCGGCGGAGCGTAGCCGTAGGCCGCCATCGGAGTCGCTTGGTATGGTTGGGGTTGTTGCCCATAGGGAACCGAATAGCCCGCCAGGGCCGGGTCCGCGGCCCCCTGGCCGACCCCACCGCCGTAAGCGAGGGGACTGGTGCCCGGGGCAGGCGACGCTGAACCCTTCTTGGCTTGCATCTCGTAGTATGAGCCCCGAGGGACCCCACCCGCGTTAAACGTTGGGGCATCGAATTCGGAACCTTCGGGGGTGCTACCGCTTTTGCTGTAGTGGGCCATGGTGAATGGACAAGCGCGCGCGCGTGTGTGTGTGTGTGTGGGAGAGTATGTATGGGTGTGCGAGGATGGAGAAGGGTGGTTTAAACGAACGAGTAAGACGTTGGCTGGGGAACAATATGGGGTTGTATGAAGCAAATAGACGTTATGAAGCAAACGAGGTCGTGCGCATTTCAACGAAGTGGAGCAAAAAACAATAGATATATAGTATAGAGAGGATCGAGAAGGGATGGACAATGCTAAGGGAGCAAAGATGCCTATTGTTGGGGGTTGAGGATAAGCGAGAAGCGAATCGAGGAATAGGGCCTGAATAATTAAAGAACGTTAAAAGGGAAAGTTTATAATGGAGTCTGAGTTGAGAATTAGCTGCCGAATGAACTCCGTCGGCCTGACTATGTATATCAAAGGTAGGCCAAAGAGTGGTGCGAGATTTGTGAGAGCCTTGGTACAGGGCACTTTTGAAATTAAACCCAACAGTGAATACCGGCTGCCGAAAAAGACAAGCGAGGGCAGGGGGAGTGCGCAAAAATACCTTCCATACGGCTATTGTTCTTAGCAGCCATACAAGCGGACCGGAAGAGTACTAAAAATAGCCGATTTTCTTAACTGTTGATTGGGCCCTTGTAATCGCAAAGCTGGGTTCAAATAGTCTAAAACAGAGCCCCTCTAGACTCAAGATTGGGCTGAAGACACTTCGGTATTTGGTAAATGCAAAGCTTCTCTGACTTTTCTAAACAGCCATTATCACAAATTTCTGAGTGTAGTTCCAGCAACATCTCTAGCACAATGCCTTAAAAAAATATGATTGGCTCGGTAAGAGGACCTTCGTTGGATTGTCAAAATAGCCTGGCCAAAATTGAGACCTCTTGGAAAATACACCTGCGCTTTACGTAGACTGCATGTAACATCCCCCTTTGGCCTCGCATCTCTTCAGGAACGACCAAAGTATATAAAAGAACAGTTAAAGTAAAAAGGTGGATACTGGGTAATGGGCAAAATTACTAAAATTCAAAAAAGAAGAGGACCCACCCGGAATTGAACCGGGGACCTATTGATCTGCAGTCAATTGCTCTACCGCTGAGCTATAAGTCCTACTCGATAAATGTTGTGGTAGGACCTGAGACTACTTAGTTAACCGCAGTATTTCTTTATTAATCAGTTCTCATTATTATATCCTTTTATCAACGAAGTCTCGATTTATTATTTTATAACCT
>JANBQC010000168.1:0-48573 GCA_027576995.1 Dimargaris cristalligena
GCTCGTTGGGGGACCGGCCGGAGTTCTGTCACGTGATGGGGAGGGAGAGCGGGCCGGGGATTCGTCGGGCGGTTGCAGTAGGCCAACCCCTCTATTGAGTCCACCAGGCTAGTTTGGTCGTAGAATACTTCGGGCCCTAGCTCTGCCTTGGTAGCATTTAAATCGGCCCCCACTAAAGGTAATATGGAGTTTCAGGAACACTGCTGATCAGATAAAAAAAAAGCCGTTCAACGGATGGGTAAGACAGTGGTGGTGGTGTGGTGCACACTACTAATTTCCACCACTCGCCAGCCTCTAAATCTAGCGGATAAGGTGGGGCGGGGTTCCCTATTGGGAGGGTGGGGTGACGTTGCCACATGGGGTTAGTGAGGGTTGGTTAGAGGGCTAGCGAACAACTAGCTAACTAACTGTCCGTTTGCTGTGGCGGATATTCGCATTTAAAAATGGCACCCATTATATTATATTTTCCCATAGAGCCGCATTAGTTTAAATCCATCATTTTAATCCAAGTGGTGAATTTCGCCTATATATATGATGAATGGTGGAGGTGGATGTTATTACGGCTGATTGGGATTCCTCCCGCCTAACCTGGCTCATGCCGTTACGTGGCTTCTAGCAAAA
The DNA here is from genome assembly GCA_027576995.1 of Dimargaris cristalligena. Lineage (NCBI taxonomy): Eukaryota > Fungi > Kickxellomycota > Dimargaritomycetes > Dimargaritales > Dimargaritaceae > Dimargaris > Dimargaris cristalligena. Next base: position 622 of record JANBQC010000168.1, read on the forward strand.
GGATTGGGGTCAGAGAGGAGAGCGAGAGCGAGAGCGAAAATCGCAGGGCTAGTTAGGTTGGCTCACGTGCTCTCTCGCTTTCTCTCCAATGCAGGCGGATTAATCGGGACGAATGACGAATGGCACGGTGTTCGGCTGCCACTTCTTCCGCTGCTGCTATAATACAACCCCCCTCCTATCTTCTTCACGCATTCCACCCGCCAACGGTCGTCGCCATTAACAAAAAACCATTGTAAGCCCCCACGTCTATAATTATCCGGATAAGCCATTTATGGTATACCTGGATTAAAGCGACCGTCCCTCGCTCCGTCCCGTCTTCCTTGCAAATCGAATTATTGCCGCTCGGAGAATCACCTTCAAAGGACAAATGGAAAGGGCGAGTCGTGGAGGAAACGTCTCCACTGAGAGGACACCTGCCCCCCATTTCATCTGGGACCCCGTGTGAGAAAGGAGGGGGGGCACATACACAGCCCACTACCATTGGCAGTGAGGCATGGCAGCTGAAGTTGTTCAGCTAACCGCCGGTGGCATGTGAAAGGTAGGTAAGTTAAGTAGTCATTTATATTTATTTGGTGATGCTACGAAAAGCCGTCACATGCTCACGTTCTTCCCTGCGGAAGTCAAAGGCCACTCTCACTGAGCAACCCCCGTCATTAATAATCCACCGGACTGGGTTCAATGAATGCGCAGATATCGTCTGTATGCACGCTGTAAGCGAGGGAGAGGCCCTATGCTTCCAAGGGAACGAGGGCGATCCCCCCGTACCAACTGGTTCACGCTCTAGGCCCTCCTATATATGCGTATATCCAGCCCATTCGTCTCGCCCCACACATTCCCATTACTTTGGCAGCTGAAACCCTTCCCGCACACCGCGCGATTCATTCACAGTAACTTCTTAATCTCTGGATATATAGCCCCGGCCCCGCCCATTCAAGCCAAGGCAAGTCAAGTGCTGTTTTCTCCCTCTGTACATAATACCCTTATATTATATACTCACCGGTACCCTCCGTGTAATATTTCCGCACCTCCCTCCTACCTTCTTTCCTGTGCCCTTTGGGTTTACACTATACCGTACCCGTCTCCTATTCTTTTTTCATTTTCTCTATTCAAAACCCCGCCCCCTTCTATATTACCTGTCAACATGCCCGCCCAAGAACTCCGTTACGACGGCAAGGTGGTCGTGGTAACCGGTGCCGGTGGTGGTAAGTTCCCGCTTGAATATATATATATATATATATTACCCCACCTACATAACGCTGCTGAACCCTGCACCCTGGGCTTTAAACCGGCGCAATTGCAACTAACCAAACCTCTTCCATCTATTCCCATTGCTCGCCCACAGGCCTCGGTCGCGACTATGCCCTCTTCTTCGCTTCCCGCGGGGCCTCCGTGGTGGTCAATGACCTCGGTTCCTCGCTGGTGGGGGGTGGGGCCTCCCACTCCGCCGCCGATTCCCTGGTCGAGGAAATCCGCCAAAAGGGCGGCAAGGCCGTGGCCAACTACGATTCCGTGGAGAATGGCGCCGCCATTGTCCAGACCGCCCTGGAGGCCTTTGGCCGCATCGACGTGCTCATCAACAACGCCGGGGTCCTCCGTGACAAGAGCTTCGCCCAAATGACCGACGCCGACTGGAACCTCGTCCAAGCCGTCCACCTGCGGGGCGCCTTCCTGGTGACCAAGGCCGCCTGGGACACCTTCCGCCGCCAGAAGTTCGGCCGCATTATCATGACCACCTCCTCCACCGGCCTGTATGGCAACTACGGTCAGGCCAACTACGGCTCGGCCAAACTGGCCCTGGTGGGTCTCTCCAACACCCTGGCCCAAGAGGGTGCCAAGTACAATATCCACTGCAATGCCATTGCCCCCATCGCCATGTCGCGCATGACCGAGTCCACTTTCCCCGCCGAGGTCGCCCCGCTGCTCAGCCCCAAGTGCATCACCCCCCTGGTGGCCTACCTCTGCCACGACTCCTGTGCCGAGACGGGTGGCGCCTACGAATTGGGCGGGGGCTGTGTGACCAAGGTCCGCTGGGAACGCGGCCAAGGCCACGTGTTCAAGGCCGACGCGAGCTTCACCCCCGCCGCCGTCCAGGCCGAGTGGGGTGCCATCACCGACTTCTCCCACCCCTACTACCCGAAAACTATCACCGAGGTCAACTGGATGGAACTGCTGGAGCGTGCCAACGCCGCCTCCGCCGGGCCCGCTCACCAGGGCGCCCCCCTGCGCTTCGATGGCAAGGTCGTGGTGGTGACGGGGGCCGGTGCCGGCTTGGGCCGGGCTTACGCCCTGCTATTCGCCCGGCTGGGCGCCAAGCTGGTTCTGAACGACTTGGGCCGCACGGAGACCGGCCGCCGTACCGCCGACGTGGTGGTGGAGGAGGTCCAGCAGCTGGGCGCCCCCGCCGTAGCCAACTACAGCTCGGTGGACGAGGGGGACGCCGTCATCGAAGCGGCCATTCGGGCCTTTGGTCGGGTCGACGTGATTGTCAACAACGCCGGAATTCTGCGGGACAGGAGTTTCGCCCGCATGACCGCCAAGGAGTGGGACCTGGTCTACCAGGTGCACCTGCTGGGCACCTACAAGGTCACCCGGGCCGCCTGGCCCTACTTTTTGAAACAGAAATCCGGCCGGGTCATCAACACCTGCTCCGCGGTGGGTCTGTACGGCAACTTCGGCCAGGCCAATTACAGCGCCTGCAAGGCCGGCATCCTGGGCCTGAGCAACGTACTGGCCCTGGAGGGCGCCAAACACAACATCAAGATCCATACCATTGCCCCCAACGCCGGGACCAGCATGACCGCTACGATTATGCCCCCCGAAGTCGTGGAGGCCCTCAAACCGGACTACGTCGCGCCTCTGGTGGCCTACCTGAGTCACGACGCCTGCACCACCACCGGGGATATCTTCGAAGTCGGCAGCGGCTGGGTGGCCCAGGTCCGCCGCCAGCGGAGCGCCGGCAAATATTTTGATCCCCGCCAACCCCTCACCCCCGAGGCGATCCGGGACCACTGGAGTGAAATCAGCTCCTTCGAAGGCCGCCCGTCGGCCTATCCGCGCTCGGGGCCTGAGGCCATCACGGCCATCGTCCAGGAGATTGTGCAGAGACTGCAGACCTCCCAGAAAGCGGGGGGTAAAGCCCCGGCGGCCAGCCAAAAGCTGTTGGATGTGGCGGCCGTCCGCCAGCGGGCCTACCCGGAACTCACCTTCTCCTACACCGAGCGGGACGTGATTCTGTACGCCCTGGGTATCGGGGCCAGCCGCAAGGACCTCCACCTGGTGTACGAAAACGACCTGAACTTTAGCACCTTCCCCACCTTCCCGGTCCTTGGGTCCCACCAGGGCGACTTGGAACTGGGAGCGTTCCTGCCGAACTTCAGGCCCATGATGCTCCTGCACGGCGAGCAGTTCCTGGAAATCCACCGCCCCGTGCCCACCGAAGCCGCCCTCACCATGAAGACCAGCATTGTGGACGTCCTGGACAAGAAGTCTGGGGCCGTGGTGGTGGCCCGCGTGACCTATTTCAACGCCGATAAGGAGTTGGTGGCCACAACCGAATCGTCCCTTTTCGTGCGAGGCAGCGGGGGATTTAGCCAGCACCCCAACTTCAAGGCAGTCGCCCCCTCCACGGACCGTTCGCCGGCGGCCCTGGCCTCGAATGACCCGCCCGCCCGCCCCGCCGACGCGGTGGTGAGCCAGCATGTGCCCGAAAATCAGGCCGCCCTGTACCGCCTCAACGGTGACTACAACCCGCTGCACCTCGACCCCGCCATGTCATCCCTGGGCGGATTCAAAATACCCATTTTACACGGACTGTGCAGCTACGGCCACGCGGCCCGCCACATTATGCAAACCTACGGTGGTAACCAAGCTGACTTTTTGAAGGACATCAAGGCCCGCTTCACCGGCCATGTCTTCCCAGGCGAGACCCTGGAGACCCACATGTGGTTAGTGGACAATGGCCGCAAGGTTCTGTTCCAGGTCCGCGATGTAGAGCGGGACTCCTGGGTCATCAAATCAGGGGCCGTCACTTTGACCAAACCGGCCACTACGGCCGTTGGCCAAAGCAAGCTTTAAATAGGCCCATGGCATGCCCCTCGTCATGGATTGGTCCCTTTTTATTTAAAAACAACATACACCCCTATTTGCCTAACCACGCCGAACAAATGGCGCTCAGTTATTTTTTTAATGGTTTTATCCTTAGCACGACCCCCACCGATTATGCATTTTCTTAATTTACTAGCCTCTTCACTCCCCTGCTCCGACTTGGGGATGGTCCACTTTATTAGATGGTACAGATTAAATCTCATTAAACCAGTGTAGTATATAGACCCGGGCGGTTGCATTATCAGACACAATAAGGAGGAAACATGGGAAAAGGGGGAAGTGGGGGGTTAAACCAAATAGCAATACATTCCAACGGCCATCTGCTGGGAGGAGTGCTATAGGGCCTTCTGAATTGCCTATATCGTTGAACCTCGAACTGCAGCCGGCTGTTCTCTCTCCCTTCCGGAAAATATAATTAGAGGGCAGCCTAACTCCAGTTCAACAATCAAAGTGATTTCATGGGCGCAATTTAATTATACAGCTAGAGATGAGCCAGCTACAACAGATAGTAAGATTCTATAATAATAATAATAAAAAGTAAATGATTGCAGCAGCATTCCGCCACCATTGGTAGGTTAATCTAACCTGCATTAGCCAATTAACCATTGAACCACATGCCCAGATAAATAGAGTTAATATAATTCTTTATTTTTGTAAATAAAAATAATAAGAGGAAAAAAGAGAGAGAAAAACATGAACAGACAATAGAGAATAGCAACAAGGGCCATGGTGTACATACAAACTCAAAGACGGAGTACTAACAAGAGATATTCAGCAAATATGGGAGGGAGGGGTGGGTGGGGGTTAGGCGGTCGCTTCGAGCAGCTTGGCCTGGATGGTATCCTTCGCAGACCGCACCGAAACAGCGCGATCCACTTTTACCATGGTCTCGATACCAATGATGGTCAATTTGCACCAGGTCGGGACGGTGGTGGACAGTAGGGAGATGTGTTGCACGGCCTCCGACTCGGAGAGGGGTAGCTTATGGCTGTCGACCAATTTAGGAGCGAGTTCCTTCATTTTCATAATGGTTCGCTTTGCGGCATAGAATAAAAAGGAAAGGGTGTCGACCATATCGGGGAGGCGACTTAGCATGGCCCGGTGGGTAACATTTTCGGGAGTAATGCCCAACATGGTGTCCCGCTTGCGGTTTTGCTCCTTCTGCCGGATGCGCTCCAGGAGGGAGAGGGGCTTGCTGGCCGGTGGTTTCGGAGCGGCGGACTCGTCGCTGGCCAGGGGGGCAATGGCAGCAGCGCTGCCAGGAGCGGAAGCGGCCACGATCCCCACCCGACTGGGGTGGCGGCCCTTCAGCTTAGCAAGCAAATCCTGAACCCGCTGCTGGGAAACGGTGTGAAGTTCCAGGCGGGGTAGGGTGGCGGAAGGTACCGCCGAGACTTGAGTATCGAGTTTAAAATCGGCGTGCCATTGGTCTAAAACTTGGATAGAAGCGACGGGAGACATGCCCAGATCATTTTCCAGAAAGCGGTTGTGGGCCTGGAACGTATAATTGAGGAGAGCATCTTTAAACTGGGAGCGCCGGGCCTCGAGTTGACCGCCCGTTAGGACCCCATCAAAGTGCGGACCCCACTGGATTTCAACGGACGGAATTCGGGCACCCTGGTGGAGGTGGCGCACAGCATTCAGGTGGTAAATCTCCGGACAAAGGGTCATGATCTGCCCGAGGTGCTCCAGTTCAAAGTTGCGCCGGCACATGTTCTCAACGGGCTTCCGGATACGATGGTAGATGCAGGGTTGATTCTGACCCTTCATAAAGACCAGGGTATGTTCGATACTTTGAAAAAGCATATCTAAGCGCTGTAATTCGGACGGTAGCCCCAGGGAGATGGTATGGGCGGCCGAGGCAGGGTTCGACCGCAAATGCTGGAATTTTTGGAAGCCGGGGAGCTCCCCTTCGGAGGCGGGGGGAGCCAGGGCCAGCGGGGTCGTGATGGGGGATACGTCGATTGTGGGCCCGGAGTCCGCGGGGGACGGAACGAGAGCAGTGGGCGATTGGGGGGCAATTCCGTAGCGTAGGCAGCGATGGGCCTCACGAATAGCCTCGGTCTCAATTTGACGAGCAGCCAGCGGGGTGGGTTGAAGCGAATCGGGTCTATTTTTTTATAATAATAAAAAAAGGGCATGGCATAACCATGTAGCCAAAGCAATACATCCAAAAATATGTAATATAGGGAGGATATTAGTTGCGTCCATGACCGACATCGGTATAGTTAATTAGGGATGGGCGGTGATGTCAAATTAGTAAGCTGATTAGAGTTATATAGACTTACGCGCTGGGGGGGGCAACGGGCTCTTGGACGGGGGCTGGCAACGCGGTTGCCGGAACCTGGGGGGCCGGGGAGGGTAGAGGTTGGGTGATGCAGGCTGGCACAGTGGGCGAGGCGTCCTTGGGGTGGGGGGGTGGATTAACCGGCGTAGTAACCGGGGCAAACTGCAATTGGGGCTGGGATTTGGAGCGGATGGTAGGAGGAGCGCCGCGGGCCCGTTTGGTGGATGGCGGAGTGGGTTCGCCGGATATGACTTGCGTACGCGCGGACCTACAGGGAGTCGTGGCTGCGACCCGACCTGGAGTTGTCTGGTGACCTCGGGGGGACCTGCGAATCTAATGAAGGGAATTGGACCGCCATACGAAATTGAAAAACCGGGTGAGTCGAATGGGCCGGGGCTACAGCCACCCTCACTATCGGGCACGAAAATCCAAGGAATATCAATACGACATGGTCTGGTCGGCACAGGCCCGTCTGGATCACTTACTTGATGGGCCCCTCCGGGTTCGCCAAACACGGATAGCAGCAACTTGTGGGCGGGAGCTGGCAGGGACGCATCTTCCTCTAATTTGCGCTTCTATCCACCAGGAACGGGATATATATATATATATATGGATAAGGATCAATCAAATTAAAACGGTGGCCGTGATCAATACTCGGCGATTAAATCATCTTAGACATCGCCATTCCCATCGATCATAATCCACAATGATAGATGGTCCAAGCTTAACCCAAAAATGGAGTTCCAACGGGGCCGGGGCTTACCTTGACGGACTGGACCGGTGTGAGTTGCTGTTTACCCACATCGCGGGCAATATTGGCCTTGCGGGCCGGTAGGAAACGCGTGAGTGATACTGTTTTTTCGGTCATTTTATGGAAGAGAGATGGTTTAAGCAAGTGCGACTAGCACAAGTCGGTGTCAAAAAACAAACAACCACGGGGTATATTTGGTTCAAAAGACAAAAGTACAAGGTCAAACAAAGTAAAAGGTCGGACAAGGCCTTTGCGCGGGTTATTTGAATGGGGAGGAGCGGGTTGATCTGACCAGGGCTCTAGGGTTGGTAGAGCATATAAACAAAGGAGCGGAGGAGTAAGGAAATGGCGAACAATATCAAGCTTAGAGGGTTAGGGTTGTGTTATGACCACACCACGGAGTACCAGCAGTTATGAAGCGGGACCAAAGAGGTTGGCAATTAAGAGCAGTTCAAAGGGCTTCAAAAAGGAGCAACTAGGTGTAGGAAGTAGTACTACTTCGCACTAGGGAAGAGATGCTGTGGGTGGAGGACCAATGTAGGACAAGAGCGGGGGTTTGGGGAGAAAGACGCGTTCGAGTTGGTGTAAGTTTGAACCTTAGAGTTAGCGGGTTAGAAACACGGAAAGAGATATAAGTAAATAGTGTCCAGCTCAAGGCAGCGAAAGTAAACATAAACACTCCATAGGCAGACCTAAGTAAATAACAGAGAGGCTATTTACAAGAGATATAGAGTTGCAGTGAGCGAAACCCTCTTTGCCCAACTCTAAACTGCCAGTGGCGTATACCGTGAGGGCTAGTGACAATCATAATGATAGTGTAAACAATCCTATTATTACTATTAGAATTCACTTCTCCCAATACCTCTAGAAATAAATATAAATATAAATGTTCCCATCGCACCCCTTTGGGAAGAAAAGATGCTCCACCAATCAGAGACCTCTCCTGTCCCTAGACCCCAACAAAATGGAAATAACACAGTGTCTCTATAACAACACCAGGGGAGAAGAGACCTCCTCCACCCACCCGCAAAGTTTAGGGGCTTAGAGGGTCATCGGTCGTCGTGAGCAGAAGGGAGAACCCGTAGCATCCCAATCCCTTGATATTGACATTTATTGCGGATGACAGGTAAATCGGGAAAAATGGATTCAAAAAGTAATTATAAGTAAAAATATGGATAGAGTAAAAAACAACCAAATGATTAAATAGTCAAAACCAAGACCCATAATTAGGCTCAGTTTCGGAGAATGCGCCAGGTGAAAGCAAAAAGGAAAATTGAATGGAATAGTAGATAGAAGACTCATTCCTGAATATAGTTACAATTACAGCCTAGAGGATCAAAAAAACAACAACTGGGTGGGGTAAATGAACGGGGATTTTAGAGAGTTAGAGGGTTAGTTAGTAGTTTGGCCTCCTCGAATGCACATCAGCCAACTTTGGCTTTTGATTGAAATATATAAAGAGGTATATAAAAAGTCGCCGCTGATTATATAAAATCAACCAATCAACAAAATGGCTCAAGGTCGTTAGTAAAAGCGGTCATTGGTGAAGGCTAGAGGGTTGGAGAGGACATATTTACCCTTAGTTAGGTAGGGGGGAAGTCGACCAGCCGAACCCCCGAAGCCTAAAGAAGAGCGTGGACGCCTCCTCCGCCACCCAGTTCCTGCCCCTCTGGAGGTCGTCCCGAAATCAGATAGTATAGGTGAATGCGAGCAACCGAAGGATACTCGGTAAAATAAAATAAAAACAAAGACAAAGGCAATAGAGATTAAGGTCTTTTCTTTAGGGGGACTCCCGGAAGGGTTCGGTCGATGGCTCAGCAGCTGGGGGTTGCGAGTGGGAGGGTGACGGCGACGGATGGGGTGAAGAGGAGGTGGACAATTGAGGGGAATGGTCAGCAAAGGCCGCAGTCGCCGGGGTTTCGGTAGGGCGGGCGGTGGTAGGTTGGGAACTCGATTCAGGCGGTTCTTGACTGGAGCGCGAAGCCCCTGTAGATGGGGCGGGCTTAGACGGTGTGTCGAGCACCCCGGCTATAGATGATGGGGGTTCACTTCCTCGGGTACGGTTCTGGAGCGGGGACAGGGTAAGTTTCTGGAGGGATCGCTCGGGGGGCGAGTAGGGGGAGGCGGGGTCACGGGTGCGCTTGGCAACCTTGGCGGACTGGGTCCGTCGACTCCGCTTGTACACACCGTTGCTAAACATGGGCTGGTACTCTTTTTCAATGGCCCAGTAGGCCCCTTTGCCGGGCTCCTTATCGCCGCGCTGAACCTTCATGAAGGCCTTATTGAGGGATAGGTTATGGCGGATGGAGTTTTGCCAGCCGTTCTTGGCCATCTGGTAGTAGGGGTAGGTACTAGCGATGTAGGTGTAGATGCCATTGAGGGTGATTTTTTTAGCCTCGGTGGAATTGATGGCCTGGGCGATCAGAGAGGCGTAGGAGTAGTGGGGTTTCTGATAGGATTTGGTATAGTCCACGTCGCCCTCGTCATGGCTGCCGCCGTGGTGCAGACGGGGGTCGGTTTGGGGCGGGGTAGACGGGGTATGGGGCAGGTGGGCGGCGATGGCAATTGGCAGGTTGGGCGACGGGTGGGCGGACTTATAGGGGATAGGCTGGGACTTTGGGCGCATGGGGAGGGACTGGGAGGCCAGGGGGGACTGGGGTAGCGAAGGCTGGGAATAAGCGGAGGAGGAGGTGGTGGTGGTGGTAGTTGGGGGTAGGGGCCGGGGGGCGGTTACGGGGCCGGAGAGAGGAGTTCCGGTGGGGAAGGGGGATGCGGAGCCCAGTTTGCTGGGGGTGGCTAGGATGGGGTGGAGTGGGGATGACGACGACGACGGCGCACCGGGGGGGAGCTTGGGTAGTAGGAAGATAAAGAAGGTAGAGCTGATTTGAATTTTGGTGCGGTGGTGCAGGGGCATGGTCGAGCCCCGGGGGATATAGGTGTCGTTGACGAAGAGTCCGTTTTTACCCAGACTGGCCAGGTCAAAGCAGGCGGTCATGAAGTTGTAGGAGATGCGGGCGTGCTCCCGTGAAACGGACTTGAGCAGGCCCAGGTCCACGTCCACACGGTCAAAAGCGGCGGTGCGACGACCAATGGTGATTTGCAACGAGCGAATGTAGAAGCACAGATCGGGGCCCTCTAGTTTCGCGTAGGCCTGGACGGGGCTGGGGGGCTCGGAGGCGTAGACGGCCGGCGGGGTCGGGTGGTAGTAGGAGGCGGGGTCGGGAACGGCGGGCGGGGGCCTTACCCCCGGGGTAGCGGGGGCCCCACCACCCGAGGCAGGGCCAAATTTATCGGCGAGAAGCGTGGCGGCGTGTTCGTCGTTCATGGCGTACGGATTGGCTAGCATTCCGCCGGGCACCGCGAGGAAGGGAGAAGTTGGCAAAGGACTTAATTAAAAGGAATTTAAAGGGAATTAAGTGATAGAGAGAAGAAGAGAATATGAGGTGGCAGCTTCAAAAGACTCGGGCGTGGGCTCAAAAAAGAAGAGGTTAGTTAGGGTGGTCAGGGGAGCTAAAAGTGTCTTGCCCTGAGCAAGGGGCGCTAAAGGTTAAAGGCAACGCGAGTGGGATTCAAAAAAGCCTTTGGAGACTTACTTGGCTTGATTCGTTGAGATCAAACAAGCGGGAAAGAAGGAAACAGATGACCTTATAATAAAATAATACACACAATACATACATACATATATAATACATAGAAAGGCGCTTTTACTTGATTAACCACAACAAACACGCGGGGCAAACCTAAACACCTACTATTTTACAAGAGAAAAAAAAGGACCAGCCGTGGTCCCTTGTTTTTTCCCAGCCCTATTGTATATATTGTATCCTCTCCCCACCACACCTTAAGATGTGTGTGTGTTTACACTACATAGGATTGATTGTACATTTGTTTGGCCCAGGTGTGCATCGCTAGCGCCTATTCACTCCTCCCCCGCACCAATCAAGAAGAGCCCCGCCGCTTCATTGGCCTTCCCCAGTACATTCCATTATTTTAGGTTAAGTAGTACATCAATACTCCTCCCCAAGTCAAATATTATTGATAGTATAGAATATAGTAGTAGTAGTAGTAGTAGTACTAACCCTCTATTAACCAGCATTGATCCCCCCAACCCTTCGTTAACCCACCTTCCAACCCCCGTTAAATCAAGGCCTTCGCCGAGCTCAGCTGCCAATTCCACCGATAGTCGTAGCAATAAACCATGATTAATCATGCCCAAATTATGTAGAAGCAACCAGGATATCTCCCTACGAAGCGCAGTAGATTGTGGTTCTGGATGAACGGGGGGACTAATGCCCCAGTGGTTGGTGATTTATTTCGATTTCTATAGCTGGGGCGACTTACCCGTCAGGATACGAAAGGCTTCGATATACTTGGCAATGGTGTTCTGCACGACCGTCTCGGGCAGATCAATGCTGGTCTGACGGTCGAACCCCACGCTGTTCAAATAGTCGCGCAGGTATTGCTTATCAAAGCTCTTGGGGCTGCTGCCCGGTTGGTAGCTTTGGGCATCCCAGAACCGTGACGAGTCGGGAGTTAACACCTCGTCCGCCAGCAGCAACGAAGAGTCCCCTCCCACTAACTGGCCGAATTCAAACTTAGTGTCCGCAATAATAATGCCCCGCTCCAGGGCATACTGGTGGGCCTTGGCGTACAACGCCAGCGCCGCCGACTCCATGGCGCGTGCGGCAGGCTCCCCAATCATCTCCACCACCTTACTAGGGTGGATATTCATATCATGCTCCCCCAGTTCGGCCTTGGTGCTGGGCGTAAACAGGGGTTTCGGAAGCTGCGCACTCTCCACCAGGTTGGGCGGCAACGGAATATCACACACCGATTGCTGCGCTTGGTACTCCTGCCAGCCCGATCCGGACAAATAGCCCCGCACAATCGCCTCGACAGGGTAGATTTCGGCGCGCTTGACCAAAAGCGAGCGACCTTCCAATTGATCCCGATATTTCTGCACCTGGGCCGGCATCTGGTCCATGTCCGCCGTAATTAGGTGGTTGGGCAGGACATCCCCAAGGTAGTTAAACCAAAACACGCTCAGTTGAGTCAGAACCTTGCCTTTGCCGGGAATACCCTGGAACCCCGTGCAACAGAGAGGGAAGTAGTCAACCACAAAGCCATAAAATAATAATAATAATAATAATAATAATAATAATATCAATTAAATACCAGACACTAGATACTAAACCCTCAAAGACCCATATATATATATATTATATATTCAATAATAAGTAAAGGTCAAATAGGGACGAACCCGTCAGAGCACTGTCAGTGTAAAGCACCCGGCGGCAAACGTACCGTTTTCATAACCACGTCAAAGGCGCTAATGCGGTCGGTGGCGACGAACAATAACGACTTCTCGTCGACTGCATACAGATCCCGAACTTTGCCCCGCGACAGGAGCGTCAACTCCGGACAGTTACTTTCGAGCAGAGCGGCCATGGTTAGGTAGGGTTAGTTATGTAAAATAGTAAAAAGTTGGTTACAGCTAATCGACTACGGACCAAAAACAGTCGTAAGGGTAAGAACAAACTGGGGTTAAGAAAGAAGGGAAGGAGCAGAGCGGGACTGCACCACCCGTACTGAATGCGAACCAGGTGGAACCAAAGGGCCGATCTGAACTGGTTCTGAAACCCTCATAGGTGGGGGAATAATAACTTATTGGCCCTTAGAACCACTCTCATGGGTGGTTTTTCCTTCCCCAACCCAGGAATCGGATTGGTGGCAGAGGGAAACGGCCCACCAACCTATTTATATCATATATATATATATATATATATCAAGAGCCGTCTTCATCATACACCAGAATATATAATATTACAATAGGCCTCATTTATCAGGATGAAGCACCAACGCCATTGTCAGCGGTAACCCCCTTTGATCACACTTGAACTTGTTCAGAAACGGTACAGTTTATATGTAATAAAATGATATGCACTAAACAAATAGAAATCGAGCCACTCGGCCCCATTGTCATAATGGGTTGACCCGGAGTGCCCCCACCGGCGAAATAGAGATACGCGTCCCCGCGAAAAAACCAACAACAACCAGACGAAAACCCCCATAAAACGCGCTACTCTTCTTCTGTCACCCGGGAAATAGGCTTAATCTGCTCTTCCACCATTTCAGGTCGGAGGCCGAGCTGCTTAATACATTTGGCGTAGCGCTCCAGACTGCAGCGCTTGAGGTAGCGCAGTATCTTAGCCCGCTTGTGCTGAAGCATAATGTACCGGCGGCAATTGTACTTGTCTTTCGGGTTCTTCAGCAGGTGAAGTTTCAAATTATTGATGCGAATGGTCCAGATAGCCGCTAGCGAGAGGTGTAAATACATGCGTCGTGTCAATAATAATAATATATAAAAAATAGGATTGCAGAGAGTGTGCCGAGTTCAGTATAGGTGACAATAAGTCATGATTTCGAAATAAAACCAAACTGGCCTAAAAAGGGCAGTTAACCGTTGATACATATATATATATGGTTAAGCATCAAAACACGCTCCTCTCCTTTAAACTAACTATCCTTGGACCTACCTTGCACTTCCGAGCTACCCGTGTCGTGTTCCTTCCGACCAAAAGTGCGAACGGCCAACTGCTTATTCCACTTGGTGATCTCGGGGCTTCCCGCATTTTCCAAAGACAGCACTTTGGCAACATTTTCCGCCGCCGTCCGAGCCGCCCACGTATCATCCTCATTAGCCAATTTGCTGTGGGTCAACTTAACCTGGGGAACCGATTCTAACAGAAATTTTTGATCGTCCGTCGTTAGCCCTAGGATGGCCCGGGGTACTGCTTCGGACGCTTCTTCGATTGGGGCCCGGGTGGACGACTCCAGAGTACTTTGGAAAAGTTTTTGCGGGTCAATCAGGGAATTTAAAAACGGGGTATCCACTAGCTTGCGGCGTTCCTCCCGGCGCAGGACGGCCTCTTCCTGGGCCTTCTTAATCGACGCCCGAATCTCTTGTTTGCGGAGGGATACTTTGGCAGTGACCGGGCTGGTGGTGTGGACCCAACGCCCTATCGAATATGGAAAGTATCGGATGGTATCGGGTGAGATCAAGTAAGAATCGGTTAGCAATGCAATGGGTCCTGAAGCAGGTGCTTGGGGCGTCTGCAAGTCAGCCAAGGTAAGCCAGAATTATGCGTATAGGGTACTATAGAGAAAGGGCCGGGGACGGGACGGTGTTTGTAGCGGGAGGGCGAAAGAAGACCACTGAACCCAGAGTACTTACCCATCGTGGTGACAGGTCCGGCACCGCGGATCAACGGACGACTGATCGGAGAAACAAACGACATTTTTATCAAAATTAGGTTGGAATCCGAGTTAGCAAATGAGGAGGGGGTGAATCCGACAAAGAATCTAGGTATGGAAGCCGGTCTAGCGAGAGAAACAGAGAGTGAGAAAAAAAGAAGGGATAACTACGGAGGTGCGAATCGATCGAATTCAGTGCCATGCAAGGAGTAGTATAGTGTGATAGTGGTGTTGGGGGAATATGGGGGAGGTTCCCTAATAAAACCGGGGCTTTACATTCAAGGACTCTGTTGCGTGTCTCTCCAGTAGAGTCCGGGGAGTGGCTCTTTAGGCCGCTGGCAACCAGCTCTATCCAAAGGCATATTTCCGTTCCACCCCCCCCCTATCGAGGCCTCTCATTATAATACGTACTACACCATACTCACTCGCCGATCATTTACTCTCTTGGTTATCGCATAGAAGGCGACATCCCTTGGATTCAGCAGGGTACGCTGCGTTAAATATATCTGGGTGCGGGACCAGCCTCCCGGTGAAGAAGGGCTGGGGCATCAAACATGATTAGTCTCAAGCGGGATAACAGCTTCTCTAAAGCTCGGTTGCCCTAATCGTGTTTAAATTGGTAACGCACTCCAGGCTACGACGACTATATTGACTGGCTTCCATCTGCGGATTATGTACATAAGGAATATTATCAGCAGGTACTATACTGTCCTGTTTACATTGAGCAACATTACCGCTACTCTATGACCACCCCCGATTCTTCTTAATAGTCGTCCAAATCAATGGTGTCTAGCACTGTACACAACAACGTGGACGCCATTGACTGAGCCTTTACTTAGAGTTACGAAGAATAGGAAATAAGAATAAAAATAAATGTGAAAATAAAACGGGCGTAAATATCTATTTCCAGGGAAGTCACGGCAAAACCTTAAACCCCCGGGGTGGCCTTGGGCCGAACCCACTCAGCGGGGAAGCGTAGGCTCTTCATGGCGAACTTCTTGCGGCGGAGGTAGCCCACCGACGGGGCAGGTACGTCAGTAAACATGTCCGAGTTTTCCCGGACTTCTTGAAGGAGGTTGCGGAGAATCTGGACCAGATGGGATTTGTTCTCGGCCCGGGTGCTAAAGTCGTTGCAGCCGAGCACCAGCTCCTCCGATTCAAAGCGGTAGGCCTCGACCCCGACCAGCAGCTTGAGTTTATGGTGCTGCGGGTCGGTAAGTTGCAACTGGGGGAGCGAGACGGTTAGGATCATGCCTTGCTGACGGCTGTGGTTGGTCTCTAGGGCGTAATTGGCACTCCGGAAACGAAGGACGGGGTTGGCGGGGTCCACGGTAGGTACAGCCAGGGCCGTGCGCTCGCGTACGCGGGGGGCCACGTAGGCCTCGCTCCCGGTCACGCTCGCGGGGGCCGGCCGGGCGTGGACGGCTAGCTGGGGGACCTCCGTCTTTAGCTTGTGAATGTACTTTTCCACCTCGCGTACATTGAGCCACAGCATCTGACCGGGGCGGGTCAGCTCGCCCAGATGTTTGCCCGGCATCTCGTCTAGCCAGGCGGGCTCTTCAAGCTCACGGATGGCGGTCTGGTACCTCTTCTTACGGGACCACTGGGGGCCATTGGAGGTTGAAAAACACTGGCCTACTGGGCCGGCGCCCAGCCGAACCGGTCGCAGGGCGAGGGACTTCCACAGGCGCATGGACATGGGCGAAGAGGGAATCGAAAGATTGGGGAATCCAATAAAGTAGGGGGTTAGTGGGCACAACGGTTGAGAGATCCACCCAAAAGCAAAGAGCCTAGTAGGGGCAAATCGGTTAAAATAAATGGGGAAGTGGGTATATATGGTGTGGAGTCGATTCACCTGGAGAGAGACCGCCCTTGTAAAACTGATCTGGGGAGTAAGTAAGTAAGTAGGTTAGTTAGCGGATCTGCCCATGGGACGGTAAGTCCCCTCACCCACTATGTAAGAGTTTTGTAACAGGCTTAATGCAGACGGGTTATGAGAGCGTGCCCCTCCCTCGTTGGCCCCGAATCCCCCACATGCCAGCAAATACCATCTAACTTCAAGAATAGGCCATGTTTCTAACGAGTTTCCTTTTGGTTTAAAAATCAGATACCCATTTTATATATAGCATAATCCAGCCTTGCTGTACTTTCCCTGAATAATAGTTACTTGCCCTTTTCCTCCCCTGTTGCCTGAGTGCACCTCCTATTCCACCCCAGCTTGGATCTCCCACAATCGCAATATATAGATTGCTATTCTCTCGACCATGTCCTTCATTCTGCGTTTCCAAACGGCCTTGAACCTTGGCCAACTTGCCCCCCAGTCGGTTTTTCGCTCGGCCCTGGAGTTGACAACCACCCCACTGCGAGCCCTCTCCAAGAACCACAAGTTTGCCCGTAATACTATCTGCAACAAAACCATGCTCAAGGTAAAACAGATGGGTTATATTGATAACAAGGCATAACCGGACAATTATTCCCATTATATTGCGTTAACCTCTTATAACCCACTAATCACAGAGGGCCACCTAGTCTGTTTCGGTGCAGGTCATCTTTTGACCCGGAATATCATTTATCCCCGCCAACTCACCATTTCCCAGCCTAATAACCCTAACCATCCCTTCTACGCCTTATTGTTGTAAACCCTGTAGGCTAAGCAGCGGCGGCTCCGGGCCAAAAAGACGGACAAGCCCCTGTGGCCCTCGAAGACGCGCATCTCCAAGCTTTAACCTTAGGCTCTCACGGACACTTCCTACTGTCCCTCATTATTCCTCTATTTCCGTATCCGTTTAGCGGGACCAGCCCATCCACTTACTAGTTTACTTACTCTAAATAATAAAGTATAGTTGGAACACCCCCATAAGCTGGTTTTTTCTATCCGGCCCTACCGTGGTGGTGTAATTGTAATTTGGGGGACCATCGTCGGACAATACCCCCTCCCCACATTCCTCGTACACCCATGAGTTTGGATGGATATTAAAAAAGGTCGCATGACTATGGCCCAAGAGATTAGGGGGTACTTCGTGAGGCAGAGTAGGGGTTAGCTATTTCGAGTAGGGATCGGTTGCGCCCTTTGCTGCGCAGTGGCTCCAGCCCAAAAATGAATGCCAAAATTAATTGCCAAGCGTAAACCCACTCCTAGTAATCGGGCATTTGCCAGTGGGGCTTTCCAACACAGACTGGGAAACACGGTTATTTTCAGTCGGCCGGTTCCCTTTCCAACGGCGGATACGATGGAACTCCCCGACTTTGCTATGGTTATAGTATTAGTTGTAGGTATAGTGATGGCGGTTGGAATTCAATACCCGCGGCTAATGACCACGGTCGCTCATGTGGTGGGCCCAACAAGACCAACCAAAACGCGAAACCGATCTGCAAGGTCCTCCTCCTCTCCTTTCCTTTGCCGGCGGCTATTGTTTTCTCGGGCGTTATTACAGGGTTCCCAGATTGGCGCTGGAGTGGGGTGGCATGATTAACAGGTTGGGGAGGCGACAGGGGCGCAACCCTAAGCCTAGAGACTCGTGAGTGTATGCACCGATGAATGCATTCACTGCCACAGCATCGTTTCCCGTCCCGACTCGTCTCTTTGTTATCCACCACCGAGCTGCTCTACCTCATCTGCCTCTCTTCTTTCTCCTTCCTCCTTCTATTATATGTTTTCCCTCTTCTCTTCAGCAGACTCTGTCCGCATCTTTATCCTTTCCTTTTAATTCCTTCCGTGTCGTCAAGGGAACTCTATACTACTCCCAGCCGTCTCCACCCTATTCTTCGTCTGCTCAATTCCTGGCCTCCCATGAGCGACGCCACGTCCCCTTCGCTCGTTCTTCCCGGCGATACCGGTGAACGGCGAAAAAGCCAGGGTAAGTGACACCTGCCCCCCTCGTCTCTGTTGATATATATATATAACCCTTATTCATCTTGGAGCGCGCCTTCGGGCTTGTGGCGGTGTTCCTGTACCATCCCCCCCTAGGAATGAAGGGCCTGGGTCTACACGTGCGCAACCATCGATGGTTCTACCCCGTGACACTGTAATTCACCTGTAATCGGTCCCTAATATACACATTGGACTATAACCCTCTGTTGATTTGATTTGTATGGTATGCTACCCCTCTCGCCGTTTTTAGTCTCCGACCTGGCTCTCAAAAAATTCCAGCTAGTCGAAGCCCTCCGTTCTGGTAAGTGTCCCTAAGAACTGTACCCCCCTCCCTTCCTGTAGGCTGTTCTTTCCTTGTATAGAGGAGTTGTTGATGGATGGGCTGAATATAGTAGATTGAAACGGGCAAAGTAGAGTGATCCCTTTGATCAGCCTACCCGTCGAGATGTTCTATTGTTTGATCACGCTAATTGGGTGATGCATGGGCACCCTCGTCAGGGTTCGCCCGGCCCTCTCTAAAACCCTTCCAATCCCCGCGACTCACGCCTCTTTACCGACTCTTTTTCCCCATCTTTACGAATACTTCTCCGTGCTATTAGGCAACCAGACCGAACTGACCCAGGCCCTGAGGGACTGGTCCGACGACCACCGCGCCGACAGCCCTCAGCAGGGTGCCGCCCCTTCTCCGGTGGGTCCGTCCCCTTCCCAAGTGACTCCGCTCCACCTGGCCATCCAATTCGCGTCCCGGTCCACCATCGAGTTTATTCTGTCTCTCCAATCCCCCGACCTCCTCAACTGCCAGGACAACTACGGCTGGACCGCCCTCCATCATGCCGCCAAAACCGGCCGGGGCGAGGTCGTTCGACTCCTCCTAAACCAGCCCGATATCGATGATCTGATCATCGACCACGAAGGCCGGGACCCCATTCGTATCGCCAAGTCTCCCGACGTGGCGGAGTTGATCAAGGGCAACCGCCTGGACTTTGTCAGCAAGAGCGTAGAGTCTATGCATGACATGACCCTGAAGGGCAATTTGGTGGGGCTCGACCGGCTGTTCCAGAACATCCGCTTTCAAAAACTAGTTGACATTAATACCCCCAACCTAGAGAATAACGGGAATACCGTCCTACATGAGGCCGTCGAGACCAAAAATTTTGAGCTGGTCAAGTGGTGGTGCAGCCGGGGTGCCGATGTATTTGTGCGTAACGAAAACGGCAAGCTCCCCGCCGAGCTAACCACCGATGCCCGGACCCTCAATGTCCTGGAGCATGCCCCGGTGGTGGCCCTGCGCCCCACCTCCCCCGGCAAAGCCCCTCGTCTGCAGGGCTACCTTCTCAAATGGACCAACTTTGCCTCAGGCTACAAACGCCGCTACTTCGTTCTAGAGAACGGCGTGCTGTCCTATTACAAGGACAAGGATGACGCGAGCAATGCTTGTCGTGGCGCCATTAATCTGAAGATTGCCACCATCAACTTCGACGCCAAGGACCAGGGTAACTTTGAAGTACAGGGCAAGGGATCGGTACGCTACCGCCTCCGCGCTGAGCTGCCCGTGGAAGCCAAGCGGTGGATCCTAGCTCTGACCCAGTCTAAGCAGTGGGCCCTTGAGACCATCCCCCACAAGTCGACCGATAACCTCACCCTAGCCACCCGTCGTGCGGGGGCCACGGGAACCCATCCCAATATGTCCACCTCGGGCTTCCGGGCGTCCCCCGCCACCGACCGCCCCATGGAGACTAAATCGATTGCTTCGGAGGCCGACGGCCCAACCACTAGCCAGGACGAGGCTAGCCGTCGCTCTAACAGCTTCCCCGGGGCTGACCAGATCTCCCAAGCCGACAGTACGTCCTCCAACGAGGATCACCCCGTGCCTCCCCATGAGGAGACCCTGGACCTCAACATCAACTCCCTCAATGCCCAAATGGTAGCCCAGGAACAGCTCTTCGAAGCCACCATTGCCACTCTGTCCAGTTCGGCCCCGGCCACGGCCCAGAAACTGGCCATGGCCTACAAACGCTCGGTCGCCGACATTCGGCAAATCTTACGCGAAACCGTGCAAATGGGCCGCGACCGGGAACAGTTTTGGTTGAACCAATACCAAAGGGAGACGGAGCGGCAGAATGTACTGGCCGAAAGCTTCCGATCCCTGATTCTGGAGCAGGACCAACTGGAGAAGGTGATGCGTGCCCAACGTCAGCGCACGAAGCAGCAGCGACTGGGCCGGACCCCCACGGTGTCGTCACCTGCGGTGGATATCCCCGCCGCCGTGCCGCAGGTGACCGAGCCCGCACCGTCGACTGCCGCCGAAGTACCCCGTGCCGCTCCCCAAGGCGAGCCTGCCAATAGTCCCTTCGCGGGTGCTGCCCAACCCCTTGATGCCTTTGTTATTGATGAGGAGGACGAGGATGATGACCAATTCTACGATGCCGAGGATGTGGGCGAGCTAGTTCCGGATATTTTGGAGGACGAGCCCGCTGGCTCCGTGACCAATGTGACGCCAGGGTCCCAGGTGTACATTGCCAGCTCCTACAGGGGCTATCCTCCGGAGGGTAACTTCCGAACTGAACTCGGACCCGGTTGCGACAAGCCCCCCGCCATCTCGTTCTGGTCGATCCTCAAGAACTCCATCGGCAAGGACTTGACCAAAATCTCCATGCCTGTGGTGTTCAACGAACCCAACTCGATGTTGCAGCGCATGGCTGAGGATATGGAGTACAGCGAACTGCTTGATATGGCGGTGCGCCACAGTCACAGCTCCGAGCGGATTCTGTTCGTGACGGCTTGGGCCATGAGTAACTACTCGTCGACCATGGGCCGGATAGCCAAACCTTTTAACCCCCTTCTGGGCGAAACGTTCGAATATGTGCGACCGGATAAGACCTACCGGTACGTCTCCGAACAAGTGTCCCACCACCCCCCGATTAGCGCGTGCTACTGCGACGGACCCAACTACAACTTCTATGCCGAGGTCAACGTCAAGTCCAAGTTCTACGGTAAATCGTTTGAGATTTGCCCGCTGGGGATATCGCACGTGGAGCTCAAGGTCCCCCTCCATATGCTTGACCCCCAGGATCCGGCCCAACCGAAAGTCATTGACCGGGAAGGCGGCTTCTTTATCGAACACTACTCGTGGAAGAAGGTCATTACCTCCGTCCAGGGTCTCATTGCGGGTAGCCCCTGGATGGAGCACTACGGTGACATGGACGTGGTGAACCACCGCACGGGAGAGACCTGCCGCCTGACGTTTAAGCAGAACGGCTGGCGGGGCAATAATTTGTATGTCTTGGAGGGCAAGACCAAGGATGCCCAGGGCAACGAGCAGTGGGAGCTGGCGGGCAAGTGGAACGAGCGGCTGATTGCGCGGCGCATTAATAAGGGTAGTCGGCAGGGGCCGCTGACGGAAAAGGACTTGGCGGCAGACGCGGATGTGCAGAGTATTGCCAGTAGCACCAAGAGCAAGCCCATTCTGCTCTGGCGGGGCACCCCCTTCCCCGACCCACCCCTGCCCTTCAACCTGACTCGGTTTGCGGTGACCCTGAACGAAGTAAGCCACCACTTGGACGATTACCTATGCCCCACCGACTCCCGCTTCCGGCCCGATCAGCGAGCTATGGAGAAGGGGCATTATGATGAAGCCAGCGACCTCAAAACGCAACTGGAAGAGCACCAGCGGGCGCGGAGGCGCGAACGGGAGGAGGACCCATCGATAGGACCCTGGCAGCCACGGTGGTTTAGCCGTAGTATCGAACCGGATACTAACGAGCCATTCTGGCAATTCAATCACGAATACTGGCAGGAGCGCGAGCAGGTTAGCGAAGGCAAGGATAAGTGGACCAATGTGGAGCCTATCTTTGAGGTATCCGATTAAAATATTAGGCCGTTAACGAGTATTTCCTAGAACATCACTATCCCCAGACCCGATATAGTCCGGACCAGTGGCTTCCTCCAGTTTACAAAGGACTAGGAGGGGCCATTTAACCTTACCATAGCTCCATCTTTAATTTTTTTGGTGGGACTGGCTATTCGGGTGGCATTCAGCCCATTATCACCGCTTCCTATGCAACCATACATATTGTTTAATCAGTTTCAGGTTCAGTTTCTATAGCCTTTCGGGAAGTCCTTTGAGTCTGCATTACCAAATCCTATAATTATTATTACCATTATCATTATTATTATGTCACTATCCTCGATGAACCTGAGATTTCACTCACCCCGCTGAACTTTGAGTAAATATTTTTAAGCAGTTTTATATGAGGTGATCACTTCTGTATTATTGGAGTCTATGCAATGACTATATAGTGTTTCCTTGTGAGTCGGTTTGTCCTTAACAATAAAGATTTGAAGAGCCCGGCCGTCGGGTTAAGTTATTATTTTGTGGCGGTGGTATTTCTTTTGGTCTTCCGAACATTGAGTGCGGTGGTCTCTGGAAGAATTGGTTATTAGTTTGCACACCTTTTCGTGGCATATGTTGGGGGGGTTCAGGGCCATGAAGCGCAGCAACATGGACAGTGTTTGGGAGCCAATCACAGTGTACCTTACCAATGGGATAGACGGACAGACATAATGGAGGAAGCAGATGGGTTGGTGCCATTTTTGCCTAATTAGTCATCTTGGTTGGCCATCCCTCTAGCTTCGTAGGGGAATCACACTATAATATGGTACAGTTAGTGTGACTGTGGAGGGGGGAATGCTATATAAAAATTATATAATGAATCATCATGGAGCTGATTCCAGTAGACTTGTGGTGTGTGGGGGGGTTGGGCCTAGGCAGCTTATAGGCAGCTTATAGACAGAGAGAGAGAGATACGACCAAGTACCCTCTTATTAAGTAAGTTAGCTAAGGGTCAAGTGAGTGGGCAGCTTGCTAGCGAGGCCAATGGCGGGGGGAGGAGTACCAGAAGAGTAAATGCCAGCCAATTTGGTAGCAGAGCCAGTCAATATAAAATCTCTCTCTCTTTCTATATGCGCTCTATTTAAAAGGCCCTTAAGCTGACTCTTCCGGCTCTTTCCCGTTTTCTTTTATATTAACTAACTACTACGTCAGTTTCCCATTTGGCTTTCTTCCTTTCCGTCCTTTCAGCAAGTTATACCCCACTTGTGGATCCCTTGTCCAACCCAACCGCCCACTTTTTCAGTATCTTCTGCCCTGTGACTTTCAGTGGTTTTTGAACCTTTTGGCTCCAACTCCCCCAACTATTATAGCTCCTTAGCTCAGTGTCCTCCCCCCCACCAGCTAAACTAAACCGAACCACTGCCGATTTTCGTTATAAATATTTATATATATATATATATCACCGGCCCCGTTCCCCCCTCGCCTCTATTAGACGATATTTGAACCACCCGCTCTTTTATTACTACATTCTGCCGCCGGTGCCCTTATTTGGCACGGTCCTCCCATTTTCCTACCCCTCATATCTCTATTTTCCCCCAACATACCCGTTTTGCCTATTATGGTCGCCTCCCCTACTCACATTTGGCTCCGTGAAGAGACCAAGCCCTTTGAGCACCGCGCTGCCCTTTCGCCCGACGTGTGCTGCCAGCTGCTGGCCCGCGGCTTCCAAGTGACTGTTGAACGCTCGGAACAGCGCATCTTCGACGATGTCGAATACGCCCAGGCTGGATGCACCCTGGTCCCTGGCGGTCTATGGAAGACGGAGGCCCCTAAGGACGCCTACATTACCGGTCTGAAGGAGCTGCCTGAGAACGACGAGTCCCCCCTGCCCCACGCCCACATCATGTTCGCGCACTGCTTCAAGAACCAGGGGGGCTGGAAGGAGGTGCTCGGTCGCTTTGACCGGGGCCAGGGTACCCTCCTGGACCTAGAGTTCCTCAATGACAGCAACGGCCGGCGGGTGGCCGCGTTTGGGTTCCACGCTGGTTTCGCGGGTGCCGCCGTTGGCATCGACGTGTGGTGCCACCAGCACAGCGCCCAGGCCGCCCAGCCGTTCCCCGTCGTTAAGCCGTACCCCAACGAGGATGCCCTGATCAGCGAGTTGCGTGCCAAACTCCAGGCCACCGTCGCCCGCGTCGGTCGCTACCCGCGGCTCATGGTCATTGGTGCCTTGGGCCGCTGCGGCCGGGGTGCTCTGGACCTGGCCCGCAAGGTGGGTATCCCCGAGGACCAGCTCCTCAAGTGGGACATGGCCGAAACCGCCAAGGGAGGCCCCTTCCAGGAAATTGTCGACAGCGACATCTTTGTCAACTGCATCTATCTGACCCACAAGATCCCCCCTTTTGTCACCCAGGCGCAGTTGGATGCCCCTAGCCGCCAGTTGTCCGTCATTGTGGATGTGAGCTGTGACACCACCAACCCCAACAACCCCATCCCCTTTTACAATGTCAATACTACCTTTGATCATCCCACCCTGGCCGTGCCCACCCAGCACCCCAGCCAAAAGCCCGTGGATATTGTGGCCATTGATCACCTCCCCACTATGTTGCCGCGCGAGAGCAGCCACGCCTTTTCCACCGACCTCCTGCCTTCGCTGCTGGAGCTTCCCGAGCGCCATTCCGCCCGGGTTTGGACCGAGGCCGAGGCTCTGTTCCGCCGTAAGGTTGCTGACATGAAGCAGGAGGATGCCCTTTAGCTAGCTCTTTTTTTCTCTCATTTCTTGCCGGTAGATGGCCGAGAAGATACTGCGGTATGAAACCAGCTAATAAACTATTGATATCACCTAGTCTATTTATTAATATATCCAATTGTACGGTACCCCATTTTAGGTTAGTGTATTAGTATGTCAATCATTATGCTCATTTGCGCTTTTTATTGATATCCGCTCGGCTCATTGCGGTATGCTGCGGGACAAATCTGGCATATTCGCCAGATTTACCTGCTTCTTCTAGCGCCATGTAGTAATGGCCTGATCACACATACACAGAGACAGTCGAGAAGAGTAAGTGGGAGAGGAGGGGGAGTTGAGTTTTGCGGGTTAACCCTATCGGGCCGTCCTGATATATACTCTACTGTGCTTCCAGGTGTTGGATATACCAGATTGTGGAGGGGAGGTCTCGGACAAATTTATCAGCCACTACTACTACTACTACTACTACCACTACTACTACTACTACCACTACTACTACCACTACCACTACCACTACCACTACCACTTCGCCTAGCAGAGGCCACACAGCCAGCTGACTGGTTTTATTATGTAACAACCTATCTATATCTATCTATCTCTCTATCTCCCTATTCACACCACTGACACTCCAAGTCCAGAGCCAGGCTCTAATAGGATGATGCTGATCCATCCCCATCGGCGGGAGCCGGAATGCGTAGTATCCCATTCGTCATCACTGGTATTATTTTTTTTAAATATATTTTTGCTGGTGGGGTGTGGTGTGGATCTTCTGCATGCTTTGGCCCTACCTCTATTATACTCAGAGGTTCAGGTGGCCGCGTAATATATATATATATATATAACCAACATTCATTATGGGTCGGCGGTTATTAAGTAAACTTTCCCCCACACCTTCTTTCCTGTCCTTTCCTTTCCTTTCCTTTCCTTTCCTTTCCTTTCCTTTCCTTTCCTCTCTAGATCTCCTCTTTAGTAACTGCGGTCGCACGAAGCTTCTTGCCCCGTTTCACATTGCGTCTCAAAAACCCGTCTCGTCTCTACTGCTCAGTTGTTTGTACTCGCCACCTTTATTTTGTCAGTGTCCCTAAAGGGTTTGTTATTCTTTTCACCCAGCTAACTCCTCCCTTTCCTCCAAAGTCCCTTGCCCTCCTCTCCATCTCCTCCGCCATGCCGAAAATCCACTACGACAACTACCGCACCACCTTTGGCTCCAAGGTGTGTCAGCTGCCCCGGCCCTTCAATGCCTTGCCTTGTGGTACCACCCACGCCATCCTGGCCGGCTCCTTGGCCGCCGCCGCCTCTCTGTTCGCCAAACTCGCCATCGATGCCCGCACCTCCGAACTAGCCTCGCACTTGCAGACTCTGCTCCTTCACACCGCCCCCCACCACTACCCCCAGCCTGCCGCCAGTCCGTCCATGTGGGTTTTTCTATCCGAATTCCTGCTTGCCGTAGGCGCCACCGCCGCTGAAGTCCTCCACCACTTTACCGGTTTTGACGTCCTGAAGTCGGACGACTCGTTCGCCTACTCGGTCCGCGCCGCCTGCCTTGTTCTAATTGGTTTAAGCAACATTCTCATGTGGGCCCTCTTCTCCAAGGCCCTCCACAAGGCCGACTCGTCCATCACCGTGACCGTGTACAATACCGCCGTAAACTTCTTCCTGACCGCCCTCCTGGGCAACTTGGTCTTTGGCGAGCCCCTGTCCCTGCGCTGGTGGTTCGGCTCTAGTCTCATTCTGCTGGGTACCGTCTTGATGGCCCAAGGTGCCCCGGCCCCCCAGGACTCCCCCTCGTCCCCCATTCGCAATAGTAATAATCTGCCCCCGTGTCGACTGCCTGAGCCCAAGAAATCGGACTAATCCCGACTAACCACCACCACCTCCTCTTGTTAATTACCCTGCCCCCGAGCCATTGGTTGGGCAAAACCACCCTTATCACCACCCTCTTTTTCGGATTAATGCCTTCTCCCTTCTGATGCTTACATATCTTATTCTCTCCCTACCCTGCTATGAACCTACTTACACTACCTTATCTTATTCAATACAGTTTAGTAATCTTCCTTAATTAAACCCACCCATACTTGTTCTGTTTAGGACCAGCTGACTGGTATGGTTTTCTGGAAAGTCTCCCTCTCCCATTAATAGTTTTCCTGTCCCTACACCACCACCGAGGCACGGTCATGTGCCCCCTCCTCCTGTATTCCCCGGCACAATAGAAGGTAATTTTTGATATTATATACGGTTTAATTAAATACATCTAATGTCTACTTACAATCATATTCAAAGTATTGCATATGTGACCATCTTGGCTACATCTGAATGTCCAAAAATGACTATATACATGGGATGGGGGATGAGGTCAAGCAAAAAAAAAACCATTTTTTTTTTAAAAAAAAAAGACGGACGGCTCGGTGAACTGAAATCACGATACTACTCCCAATGCGATGTGTGTGTGTGTGTGTATGAGCCCAACAATTCCATGCCCATCTCCTGTTTTGATTCAGAAGATACAAAAATGATGGATACTTTTCATATATAGGGATAGTGGTGTGGTTGGCTGAAGCGGGCTAAAAACTGGCCCAAGTCGGGGAAGGGGCGGGAGGAGGGATTGTGCTGGTCGAACCGATAAAAACGCCTGAACTCCCCCTCCGGACTCGCCCCCCATGCATAGGTACGGAAAATAGGTCCAACTCCGCATAAAACGGCGAGTTAGGTGCAAGTGGGTCTCGATGGTGTAACGGTTCTTTCTACTCCCCTCGCACCTCCACTGTTTAGGCCACCAATAGGGTGTCATCCAAATCGGGGGCAAACTCCCAAACCAGGATTTTTTGGTCCTGCCCCGCACTAATCAAGCGGGTCAGGTCACATTGGACGTCAAACACCCATGACGAGTGGCCATTGTCCAGGGACAGATTGCACTTGTTGGCGGCCAGGTCCCAAATCTTCACCGTTTGGTCGTAGGACCCCGACACGAGCCGCTGACCACCGGCGTAATGGAGAGTTCGGACTAGGTCCTGGTGGCCTGTAAGAGTGCTTACGCATTCGCTGGTGCGCGGATCCCACATTTTAATCGTCTTATCATTGGACCCAGAGAGAATCCGATTATCCTTAAACTGCACGCACGCCAGACCCGACAAATGGCCCTCGAACGACCGAATGTAATTCCCCGTTTCCACGTCCCAGAGGTTGACGAGGCCGTCCCCTGATGCCGAAACCATTTGGTGGCCACTAATTTGGATGGCGTTGACTGGGCGTCGGTGGGCCGGGATACTCCGGAGAAGGTCCCCGTTGGCCCGGTTCCATAGCTTGATGGTGCAGTCTTTGGAGCACGATACAATGGTTTGGTCACTCATGGCCACATCCAGAACCCCGGCAATGTGGCTACGCAGTTGCATTACAGGGCCCTGTGGCGGCGGGTCTGCCTCCGGGGGCTGGTCCATATCCCACACCATGACAGAAAAATCACTGGATCCCGTCACCAAATGCCGGGCATCGTACTTGAGGCACAGTACCGACCCTTCGTGACCAGCCAGGGTACGTGTGCAGCGATAGTCGTCCCTCAAATCCCAGAATTTCACGGTTCGGTCGCGTGATCCCGTGACCAGGAGATCGTCGTTGAACTGGAGGCAGTACACGCTGTCACTATGGCCGTTTAGGTAGTGCACGGTCTTGGGCCCGTTGGCGGTCCACCGCTTCTCCAACCGGTGGCGCTGCTGATACATGGTCCGCCAAGGTCGGATTCCGGCCATCATGTCGTCCCATGTAGAGAGACGGTGGGTGGGTGACGACGACGACCACTCCTGCTCGGGGTGATCCGAATGCACCGAGTCGATTGCCATGGGGGACAATGGGGCCGCTTTGGGGGGGCGATGCTCCACGGCGCCCTCGGCAGTCCAGCCAACCGATTCGGTAGAAATATCCATCGGGGCCACCCCATTGCTGGGGGAGGTTGGTGGGGTCCAATCGACTGGGCGAGGTTCGGAAGGGGCGGGTAGGCTGCTGGTGCATTGGGGGGAAGTAGCGGTAGGGCGGCTGCGTGTGCCGGGTGTAAGCCCATACGTGTACGTCCACTCGGACTGCTGTAAAAAGGCCTGCCGCCATAGTAAAGGATCCAATGTAAAGCCGTGCCAGTCGCGGGAAACCAGCGCCGCGCGGGTCAATGACTCGGCATCGAGCTGACTTAGAATCTGTAGAGATAACTCGGGGGGTAGTTCAGTGAGGAAATCTAATAGGACAAGGGAAACACAGGTAGTTGGCATGAAAATTGAAACATAAAAAAAATAGTTAGCGGATAGATTCACTCGCTCACTCACTTCGCCGATCGACTCTCCACATGATGCCTACAGTATGGATATATATATATATCAAAAAGAGCTGTGGGAAAAATGGGAGCATCAAGGGATTATCTCCAGAATTTT
Organism: Dimargaris cristalligena; assembly: GCA_027576995.1. Lineage (NCBI taxonomy): Eukaryota > Fungi > Kickxellomycota > Dimargaritomycetes > Dimargaritales > Dimargaritaceae > Dimargaris > Dimargaris cristalligena. Next base: position 29,882 of record JANBQC010000168.1, read on the forward strand.
GGAAACCAAGTACAAAGGAGCTATACGCTGTTTCAAAGAATAGGACTCTGCAGGAGCAAGGCGGTACGAAGAGACCGGAGAATCTGGGGTAGTAGAATACCACACGCACGTCTGCAGCTGAATAAGTCCCGTCAGTAGCCTCTTTAACGGAGATTATTAACCGTTGGGCTATGCTCAATTACAACGGGGGTTGGAAGTATGATAAAAGGTAGACTAGCATGTAGAAAAGGGCCAGGCCACTGGGCCCTCCCATGGACCCATATATATATATATATATTGGAATCGGGACATGTCCAGTAGAGACCGAGGCTGAGCCTCGCCCGACGACTGCGTCTGGATAAGGCTGGGGTCGAGAAGAACCCCAAGGGTCGCCCCTTGGTCAACGCATGTGGTTTTCATTTTTTCGGTAAACGAATGGGTAGAGTATATATTAATTCATATGAACCCTTTCTTGGGCAAGGGTCCACCGTGGCCGAGACCTGAAAAAAAAACTTACCAATGGCACAGTGATCACTGGATTCCGATGATCGCCCCCTGACCTTGGGCGGAGTGTGGCGATGAAAGAGGGGTGCCAGGTTAGGCAAAGATGCTCGTAATCGAAGGTATTCGGGGAAGTCCTCAAGACTTTTGGAGCGTAGGAAGCCGATGCCTCTGGCCGACCCTACGCTCTTGACGCGCACCTTAGCGGGGCCGGGGTGGGAGGTCGAGCCGGGCTGAGCCACACGGCACTTGGCGGTCCGGCGTCGTGAGGGTGGACCTCGGCAGGCCATAGTGGCAGGTGCGGTGGAAGATCCACTGGGCAACGAGAGTTCGGGATAGTCGGCGAGGGTGGCCAGACTGAGCGAAGACGCAGCACCGGATAGGCGGGGCGGGGCACCTGACTCGGACGGCAGGGAGGGTAACAGGGTTCGACACGGGCCCTCCGGCGTGGGCATTGAGCTATCGTGGCCCTGCAGGGAGCTGGGAAGCTGGCTGGTGCTAGCCTCGTGCGGGTGGGACTGTCGAGTAGGGGTGGTGGGGAAGTACCCGGCGGCTAGGCGGTAGGCATCATTCCAATAGGCGTCAATATCCAGGTGGGCCAGCAAACTGGTGTCGAAGGAATTGTTGGGGTGGAGATAGGGCCCCGACTGGTCCGTGGGCAAGGGATAGCCCTCCTCGTCGTCTTCGCGGTCCGACGCAGGGTCGGTTTCTTCCCTAAGGACTACGGGTTCTTCCGAATGAGCGGGGTGGGTGCCCTTCTTGCCGTACCAAATCTGCTTGAGGGACTTGCATTTGTTGACGAAGTAGGAGGTGGTGTGCCGCATGGTTGGTCTAGTAGGAGAAGGGGTGCTCGGCGTTCCAGCGATAGGGGGAATACGACGAGGCGGGGTATCGGCGGTTGGGATAGGAGGAGGGGTATCAGGGGGACCACGTTATTAAACGGGAGGGTTAGTTAGGACTGGCGGCCAGGGGAGAGGGTTCGGACTCTAGTGACAGGAGGGTACGGTAAAAATACACCGAAATACACGAAGCATACGAGCAAAACGAGTTAATAAGCGGCCAAGGCGGACTGGTGGATGTCATTAGATATATGGAAGGGTAAGGCAGGAGTAGGAGTAGGAGTAGGAGTAATTATAGGAGTAGGAGACAAAGGGAAGAGAACCATCCCTGGGCTAATAATACTAGGAGAAAGGGAACGGGGGGGGGAAGAAAAGGCAGTGAACTACGACGACGTTACGCATGCTTGGTATAGCTCGCCCATCTCCCTAAAAAGGGAGGAAAAAGAGGCTTTAGGGTTAATAGGATTAGAGGGATTAGGTGGGGGTATATAGTAAACGGCCTGCGATAAGGTAAGAGATTCCTTCCAACTCCGAAGCTCCACTTCCTACATGTTACACCCTACAGATGATCGATTGAGTCACTGCTACACTACACCACGAATTATAGCAGGAATAGGCCCAAGCGCCATTAAAAAGAAGCAGGCCATAAGAACAGCAGCCATTCGCAGTGTGGCAAGCGGAGCTGCATAGCTATGCAAGGCGGACATGACGAAATGTCCCAGGCCTACTAAGACTGTATAATAGGTAAAACCACCACTCCACTCCTTTAGGGTTATTGCCCCCCACAAGAACAAGTCTCTCATCAACCATCGTACTAAATATATAATCGTCACGTTTAAAGAAAAGCGGGCGCCTGATAGCGTAAAAATAAACGGAGAGGTCCTGCTGACTATGCGCTGGATGCTAAATACAATACCACTGCCAATGGGGTAAAAATGGCAAAGGCCCAGAGCCTCGCCACTCTATTCACCTTGGGTTATCCTATCCTATCCGTACCCCTTTGAGGAGGGTACAGTCAACCTACCTACCTTTGCAACAATATCCCGCTGAATAGCAAACCAAGGGAAGGGTGGAGTCGGCCTGCACTCTAGACTGAATGGAAGTCACCCGTGAACCACGTACAAAAAGAAAAACTGCTGGCCAGTTCCGAGCAGAATAGAATAGAGGGGCACAGTGCACTTATAGTACGAAGGTGCGTGAGGCCGGGGTGTTCTTTTTTGAGGGTGGGTGTGGAGGAGGAGCCTACGCGAATGCGTCGGGATTCGGTCGAAAGAGTTATAAAAAATATAGTATACTGCACATATGAGAGGTGGGGCCAACAAGAAGAAGCTCAAACACTTCCTCATCGAAGCAACGGAGGTATATAAGAAATAAATCGACAAAGGTGGGGTATACTATTAAGAAGAACAGCGTACGAAGCCATGCCATGTTTCCGAGCACGGATAAGGCGCATACATGGACAGTCCCAAGTGAAACGGCAGTTGAATCCACCCGCCCAAACCGATACCAGACCGTGGTTTTAGTCTAGGGAGGAGGGGTGTACCAACCAACCAACCTCCCTAAATTAATGTGTACCCTAACTATCTGAAACGGTCCCATTTTCCGCTCATACGTTCCGTTTCGAGTGAAACCAAGTGTACATCGTCATGGCCTGCTCCAAGCGACTAGAATCGGCCAATCGTCCCTTAATCAATGCCCTTTACACAATAGGGGGGACGGGAAAGGAGCCTTCCCCACTCCCCCTCTTTTTGTAATACGAAAGACCCCCCTCCCCTATCAGTGGGGCGTAGATCCCCCTCCTTCCGTAACCTTACAAATCAGCACAATCGAGACTCTACGCTCGTAATTATTCCGCATAACTTGCATAAACGCTCGACAAGTCCGTTTATTGAACGCCAATAGAGCGCCGGAAAATAAAAGTATAATAAACTAATAATTGAACTAAATAGTAATGCCCCACAGTCTTGAGGGGGTTAAGGCTGCGCCAATGATCCCTGGCCGTCGACTGGACTGGGTTGCCCCAGTGGCGGCCGGGGGGCGCCTCCTCCAAATAGCGGACACAGACGATTAATGTGAAATTAAATGATGGTATCATGGAACATAGGTGCGGTTCTCCCTTCAGTCGCCTCGAGTAGAGAGATGGTTATCTCACTAGGGAAGCGGAGTTCCCCGGGGATCTTGGTCGTCTAAGTATCCTCCTCCCCTAGAGATAACGGAAAAGAGGCAGCGAGGTGAGGGCCAGAATGGCTACCATCGACATACCGGTGGCAGTCGCCCCAGCAGACGACTCGCTGTCGTCCGTGGATGTGGCCGAGCTAGTATGCGATCGAGTGGCCGACGCACTGGCCCCGGATAGGGACGAGCTGCTGACATTTGAACCCCGATCAAAGCTCCGGTAGACCCCCATGTAGGCCGCCCGCTGGCCAGGGTCAATGTTTTCGGGAACAGCAGGGTTGGGGTTGCTAAGGGAGAAACGGCCAGAGTAGTACTGGTGTTCCTTGTTCCCGATTTGGATGAAGTAGTCGGATCCGCTCTTCAGGGTGGGGGGTACATCAAAAGTAATGCTGAGTTTGTCCAAATTGACAGCCGTTTGGATGTTGGCGACAAACTCGAATTTATCGCGGAGGAGATAGGCATCGAAGGTCTCCCCGGCGTTGACATAGAGTTGCTTTTCGCCCTCGTCGGGCTGAAGCTTGTACTTAATGACAGTCGGTGAGCCAGTCTTCCAAGCCACACTGCTGTAGGGCTCCAGAATCTCGACCTTTAGAGCCATGGCGGACCCAGCCAGGACGAGACCAACAATCGCGAAGCGGATAAGACGATGCATGGGGTGGAGAGGTAATGAAAGGGGGAAGGGGTACCAGGTGAAGGTGAAGATGATAGTTGGTCTAAGCAATGAATGGATGTATCAAACGGTAAATGGATTAAATAACCGGCGAAGGATAGGGGTGGGGGGCAAGCGTCAAAAAAGGGTGGTAGGGTCGTTAACAAATCATGAAATAGTCGCCCTAGATGCGCGGGGAGATGACGGAGCGGGATAAAATGCTAGGCCACAGGGGAAGAAGAAACAGCTGTGCGTACGGATGATAAAAGTAACTAACGTGAAGCCATCAAGGAACCAGGAAGTTGAGTTTGGGGGCGGAGGGGTTAGCATATATATATATGCTTGTGTGTATGTATATGCTCCCCAGTCTGTGTATGCACCCGTCCGTTGAGCGATGGCCGTACTGTACCTGTATGCATGTATGCCTGTGTGTGAAAAAGACGGTGAAATGGACTCTTTCATTCTCCTCCCCCCACTGCCTTGGTGGTACACGAAGGTAGGCTAAGAATAGGATCGGCCCTCCAGTTAACAACAACTTTAGAGGGGTGGAGTTCAGAGTATGTCCTTATCCCCTTGGAGTCCGCCGAACTATCCCAGTGCCAAGCCGAGGAGACGAAAGGACGGGGGAGAGAGAGGGACTGAGGAGAAGCTCGTCAGTTCGCTTCACGACCAACGGCAGGGGGGCTGTGCTATTCAACTATGCTAATGCTCTGTATATGCGCGGAATGAACGCCGCAGTGAATAGGCAGTGGTGGTGGTCACTGAAAAAGCTGCACATGAAAGTAAACTGCCCCCCTCTTTCTGTAACTTCCCCGTCCTTTCTTCTCCTTGGCTTATTCCGTTTTCGAGCAGCCCGCCGCCTAGCGATAGACCCATTCTAATACTACTGGCCGACGGACTATCTTCTCAGATATTCGACTGTGAATGGGGGTGGTTGAAGTGTGACCAAATGGCCGTTTCCGAATGTCTTCTGGGATTCTCGGCAGGCAAGGATACGCTCGCATGCTATTCGCCCAAATACAGATGTAGCGTTTCCAGTCAACGAGCCCATGCCGCGCCATCAGAACCATTTCGCTCCAAGGATTAGCTAGGTATCATCTCCCAATTGAAAATAAGGCCCAGAGGGTCTATCCCCCTCCATACTCTACTTGGCCTGAGACCAGCGCGTTTTTAAGACAGCTCTTCAGATATACATACATATGGCGCTAACCTACCGCAACCGCGCGCTCTTCACTGGCTGAGCCTGTGGCTGCATGAGCTAGTTCGACAGGAAGCGGGGGAGTAGCGCTGAACCACACAGAGTAACCTGTCCATACCCTCATTCAGTCGGCCCACTCACCAAACCACCCTGCTAATGCCTATTGTCCCCTGTATCGCCGGTGAAGCAGGCATCAGGGTTACAAGCGGGGCCAGGTGGGGTTGATTAGGCTGGCCAGTTAGGCGAGACGGGCCCGCGGAGCGACAGTCGGGATTATGCTGATTCGAACTGGCCCCAGGAAAGTGCCAAATCCAATGGTGTGGCAGGGGTGCTGATCATTATCCCCTGTAATTCCAATGGCTGGAACAAGTCTCTCATTATTGTGATTGCCGAGGCTTTTTAGCTTCCATAAACGTCAATTTCGTTTCTTGACGATTGCCAGTTTCTACATGCGGTAATGTGGGGCTGGCCAGGTGCCTTGGGTGTATATCGTGGAGGTTGTTTTTCTTACCAACTGAACTGCCCAAGGCTCGGATATCCGACACTAGCGTGCACTTTTAGGTTTGTCCTATTTTAGTAGGGCTGGTAGAGGGGTTTCGGAATTCGAGAATGGCGGCTATTTATATACGCAGGTCTTGGCAAATTTCTTCGCCCAGGGCCGATTATAATAGGGAACTTAGTGGCTGTTGAGCACGTTTCCGTGTAATTGGAGGCTATTTTTCATTTTTACGAAGCTGTGGTGCACGTACCGGAACACCCCTATTCGCAAGGAACCATGTGGACTGCCAGGGTATAGAGTAACTTCATAGTCCCTATCACTCCCTTGAGCATGGTGCGCGGTCGGTGATCCTTCTCAGTTGACGAGGTACGAATATACAGTCTCACATAAGGACAAGATAGTCCTCCTGCCTCAGAAACGAAATTCGACTGAGACCCCCCCCCCACCGGATATTGCTAACTTTCTAATTTTGGTCTCCGTACACACCATTTGTTTTGTTTATCTGACTAGTCCACGGTTACATTCTAAACTCGCTACCCCAACACCTTAGTATCTCTCACCATATCCGCTTTAGCAGTTTTAGCCAACTCCGTCTTCCTCTGATATCCGCTGCCCTCACATCCTACCCTGCCTTGCCAGCGCCACTACTTGACTATGTAAGTCAACCTTTTTATCGTTCTTGTATACAGTAAAGGTCCGTGCTCCCTACGGTATAAGGCGTATTGTAAATAGTAGTGCTACATGCTAACACTATCGTGTAAAAGGGAAGGAAACAACCAGAGGCCGGTTAGTACCTCTGGATGGCTAGTTGTATTGCATACTATAGTTTACTGGGCAGATTTTTAAAGAATTTGAATGGCCGGATCAAGTGTAGATCAATACACAAATATACTGGGGCAGAAAAATGATAATAGAGTCTACCCCGAGGCCTATTTTGAGCAAGAAGCACTGTCGCAGCTCATTTCAACTTACCCCCCCCCACCACATTAATTTGCTACCATATCCACTAATGTACACTGGCTCCATAGGCCCATCCTTTTAGAATCCCTGCATCTAATCTCCCAGAGGCCTTTCTCCGCTCGTTAAGGTTTGTTCAATATTCAAACGAATGGATCCCCTATGTTGTCTCCCGAAACAGACATCCCTCCGATTACTTAAGACCAGACACGGAATATTCCCGTCAGTTTCCTCTAAGACAATCCGATACTCCTCCACCTCCACCATCCTTCGGTCCCCTCGAGTGCCTCCCTAGTCTGCCGCACCAGGGCCAGGCTAAGCCTCCCCAATATCCGAAGCGCTCCCAATCCTCAGAGTGCTAGACTACTTAAACCGGTCTGAGGGCAGGTATGGCCATCACTGCCTCTACGGGACGTGGCCACGCCCCAGTATCTGCTCCATCTAAATACAGCGCATTGAAAAGTGTCCCTAAACCTTTTACTCGGCCCACATTTCCTAGTGCCATGTCGCATTATTTGTCCCCTTCCCCGGGTAAGAACAGAATCAACTATGGGGGTGATTTCTTGGAGACGCCAGTTTGCCGAGTCTGCATACGCCAATAGCGAATTACTGGCATCCCCCTACTTCGTTAAGTTTAGTATACTGTACTTATAGTTAGAGGGGCCATATCCAATCGCATATTACTTACCGTGTTGGTTTCCACAACTCCGATAAACTCTCTTACCTCATAGATTAGCCCAACCGCTGGTTTACAGCCCTAGCATAAATAAGCAATACATCATCATGACTTTGCCTTTGGTGAATTGTAGTCCCTCGCCTGACCAGGGAGTCCGACCAATATCCATTCAAGTAGGTTGGGTGATATTTTTAGACTAATAACCAACCTGGCGGGTAAGGGTACTGGCCGTTTATTCATCCGGATGGGGATGTGGAATTGGATCAGTGCTGCCCCGTGGTGAGCAGCGCGGGCTGGCTTGGAAGTTGGGTGTGTCACAGTTTGTGTTACTCGGCATACTTTGGGCCCAAGGATACCATAAAAACTACTACATACCATTATTTTGGGCCAGCCGAATCCTCAAGGACTATAGAGTCCAAAGCCGATGCGCTGTCAGCTAGGTTTTGAGTCGGCCCTAACTCATTTTACCAATGCAATCGCAGTGCTATACTCAGTCCAATTCGGTAGCGGAAATCGACCCCCAGCTAACTAGCGAAGCTCGAAAATGGGACCCCGGACTCAGTGTTGCTTTTTATTATCCCCGCTCACGACTATATTTCCGATAATAGCGGCCAAGACTCGATAGAGGCTATAGGGCGGGCGGGAGGTGCCCCACCGGCAAAATCGGCCAAAGTAGCCCTATATTAACTACTCATAATAATAGTCAGGACCCTGCTGGATTACCAATTCGACCATAGCGGGCTCGTGCAATATGGATCCACTGGAGGTGCATGGGTCATGCGGTACATTAATGATTACGCCGAGCCCGATGTAATGTAACGACTTTATGATAGCGCTTATTTCGTCGATTGAGTCGAGTTGGCTAAGAGTTACAGCATGTTCAGTATCCAGGTATAAAGAAACATACTAAGTAACCATTGCAAATTGGTTATAGTATCCGGAAGTCCCAGCCACCTCGGGCGGAGTACAGGTTCGTCACAATCAGGAAGCTATATCATACGCGTGCCTAGATTGGGATTAGACCAAATATGCGTTTCCGCCCGAAGCTACGTGTATCTCAGGCCATTTATAGGGAACAAAGCGTCGAATTTATTAACCCGACTTCGATCCATCTTAAAAATCAAAATCAATAATAACAATCCCGGTACTAACTCCGCCGAGCTATCGGCCACCAAGGCATTTGATAAAAATACGATGGCTAATTTTTGCTATAAATTCTAGGGTTTGTCAGGTTAGAGTTGTTATACGGAACCAGCTTATAGTAGCCGATTTAGGACCAGATATATGTAAATTATTGATGTCATACTCTAGACGCCTCATATAAGATCCAATTTGTCCATGGCCATAGTCTGATTATTATAGTCCCTGGGATTGGGGTGTGGTGGCTGGTACGATATGGACGACATTCGGAACAGCAGTATAAGATTTTAAATGGTATGCGTAAGGTAAAATAGGCGGAAGATTCAATTTTTACCAGCAGTACTTACCACATCCAGGGGATTTTTCGTTATACCGCCTGCTGGACTTCTCCCATATTGATTAGCCAGCAAAATGATAGATATATTTAATCTAGCACACTATAGGGACCAGTAAGAGTCTCACACTGGGAAGGGGTCAGTAACAGGTCATTGCTGGCGTGCAGGGCTATAGAACCAGGGCAGACCTCGCAGATCGGAAAATTGGGGGAACCAGATACAGAAAAACATAATCTAAAAAAATCTATAAATAAATAAATGGAGGGTGAGAGTGGGTGTCTAATGCCTGTCCTCTTGTAAATGGGGTAATCCCGGGCATTAGTATTCCGGTAGACTATTGTAACTAAGTCCTTAACAAGCAGTACTAGGAATTGAATCTTCAAGTGCTTAAGTGGGTCGTCCAAAGATTGATAGACTTGCTTAGTCCCTTGGGAATACAAAACCTTCTGTTCCATGGCCAGCATGTAAATAGCATCTATATTGATTAATACAGGTGATATTTCTTGAACCATTGGGTTTTTAGATCCAATTAACATCATAATGTTGGATTATTTAATTGTAATAACACCATGTTTAGGTTATTTTGATGGCGGCATTCATTTGGTCGAAATTTATGTAATAATTATTGTTAAAAGGTCTAGTCACCAGTTTACCGTACATTCCTAGTTAGGTTTTTTAAAGTCTAGATGTTAATAATATTTATCAGTATAATTTCGAGATTGTATAATTATTTTGGTAACTACTACGATTCCCAAATCTTAGCGTTGTTATACTTCTCCCATACACCGGTACATCCAACTTGGAAACAGCTAGAAGGAGCGCTTAGAGAGAATGTCGGCTGGCTTAATCTAGAATCATCTGGACACCCACTCTACACGAACCTGACTACCCCGTTGTAATCTGGAGACACCCTCCTATGTATCTTGATTTCGAGAAAGAGGCATTATGGTCTAATTGACAAATGAAGCTGGTATCCAGCAAGTCCGCACTATGGGTTGCGAAAAAATCCGATCAAATACAACTTTAAAGTATAGAAAGGGTCTGATTCTATTTCTCTTAGAAATATCGCTGCCACTATTCCCCAGGGCCCCAACTGGGAAACACGGTTTCTGAATAAATATTAGGTAAGTGGTCCAATCTAAAAAAAATAATGATGAACTGCCCAAGGAAATATCACCCCTTAGCGCTAAATTCACTATTGGACACAACATAATAATTGGAGGGAATTAAACTTAAGCCTTTGCTGAATTTCTAGAGAACAGGATGAAGTTGTACAAATCAGTATATTTATAGATGATTGATCCAGACGGTAGGCGGGTTCACGGTATTTCTACCCGGAACGACAGAGGATTGCGGATATTGAATTGATTGCATAGTTAGTCAAATGTCTAATTCTAAGACGGTAGAGGCTCGATTCGTATAGGTGCAACTGGGATTTTGAAAGGCGGACTGTAAAGTTAGAATGCGCATTTTCTGCGGAGCGCGGATTGCCGAAGAGGTGGGCGAAATCTATAGTTTAGGTTAAACAAGGCTTTGTCGTATTTTCCCGAGATTTAATATATACAGTAATTGGACTGGGTAATATGTAGCCATATTTTTTTAAACTAAGGTATAGTGTAATAGTCGATAAAAATCTGCGTAAGACTAGTGTGTTCCTGGCAATGTACATAATGTTCGTTGCTGATGGCATGTAATATATCCCAGCATAAATAAAAAGGATCCTACATGTCAGCGATGGGGTGGCGTGGTTGTGGAAGCAGCCCAGTCGCAACCCCCAATGATTATCAGCCAAATACAGTGCTCTCAGAGAAGTCCCTTGGATCACAAATGTATAGGGACTTACCATGGGGATATCGGGGGATGTGCAAGCTTAATGGGGCAACCGCTTGTAGTTGGGAGTGTATTTTAATTTGAGAGAATCCCCCGTAAATGAAGTACCATTATACTAGTTGAGAAGAGTCAGTGCTGAAGTGGAGGTGCCATTGTAAATATAATCGCTGGAAAAGGGGGGAAGAGGCAGTATGGTCAATATGTTTTGGGGCAGTACACTATCCAATACTTCAGTGTGGGTATTCTGTCTTGTCAAGCCCGCTTTAAGCAGTCCAAAATAAATGATCAGCAATGGAAAAAGCCTGGTCTCTAAAAAGACGGCACATTATTAATAGGAATCGAATAATATCCGAAGGAGCAGCAACAGAAAAGGTGTTGGTGATGTAACAACTACTTTCGGCAACATCCGTTCTTGTAATGCCGCATCTATGGATTGGCGGAGCTCCTCTTGTCATTTACCAAGGTTAGCCAAGTTTGGATTCCAAGTTGAAGTGTATTTATAGACGGTAGAGATTTTTTTACATATCAATTAACCTGCCAAGGAGCAATAGTCCATATTATACCCCTTTCTGGTCATTTCCCAGGTTATTTTACGTATCCGGAGCGTATTGCACCAATACTAGCATGGGCCCTTTCGACTGTAATGTGCCGTAAGTGAGCCATTCGATTTTAATCAGTGTATTTTTTTGAAGATTAGCTCAAGCGCCAGGTCGGATGCCCGATTGCCTTTAATTATTAAACCCAACAGTATAGGGGTGCTATAATGGGATGTGCAAGTAGACGGCGTGCACTTTTTTATTCATCGCGGCAAGACCCAATTAACCACTTCTTTTCTCCACATGCTTCCTCCTATCTAGATTTGTAACAGTGATCATGTTCAGATAAAAATATAATTGCTGGCCAACTGGTGCCTCGAGGTCAAATAACACTTATTAGGAACGTCTCGATGTTTCTGTACGTCCAAACCTCGCGCCTTAAAAGCTGTGGTGGTTACTATGGCGCCAATCCCTACCTTATTGGCCTAATCCACTTGGTCAGGAGGTACCCACAGTGTACCTTATAGCAGTGGATCCTGGTATATGGAGCAATCCAAAAGTAGATTGATTTAGCCCTTTCCATTTGTAGAAATTGTTTGGTTGAAGTCTGTCTATTCCACTAAACTGGAGTTATTGGTCTGATCCACGTCGTACTGCTGAGGGTCTCTCTTGTATCTATGCTAAGTTCAGTGTGGACTAGATAGATAGTCTACTGCCCCCAAGCTTCGAATGACCTATTTGGAGATCGACAACAACATGTGCCTGGATATATATATATATGTATATATATACTTATATATCTACACCGGATAATCTCGAATATATAGTTAAGTGGTTATGTCGCCAATTATCCAAACTTAATTGTATGTCCGTTTTTGGTTAAATGATAATTACGACCAGAGGTATTAATTAGTCCTATCCGCCTAGGGGGATGGGGTGACGGGTAAATGGGACCCCGCCGGCCCCCTAAGTTTTCTGATAGGATATTCAAATAGGCCTGGTCAATGGGTCGCAGAAGAACTAGTCCTGCACTTACTATAAGTCAAATAATAGGACATGGCTCGGGGTGGTCTCAAGGCCAACTGTGAAATGGATCGCCACTACTCTAAAAGGGAGTTCGCCTCACTCAGGAACCAATGTTCTCAACGAGACAGGGTACCTTAGGAGATGCACTAAAGTGTAAACTCCTGGTGCCCTGTCGTGAAGAATCACCTCAAGGAATTATTCGATGCATATGATAGCGGACAATGTCGATCAGGACAGCTGGTCACCACTTGGGGACCTGTCACTACCCGGAACCGATGGGGAGCCCGAACTCACATCAGGGCAATCTGGAAGCGAGGAATTGAGAAGCTCCCCTAATTTCACTGTGCTTGTTGGATCAACTAGATATCTGCACTCTACCCCGATCCCATTAATCCTGAAGAGCCAAGAGTAGCACAGCCAATTCGCTAGTGAAACATACTGGTCCCTCGAAAGATATGCAGGGGGGGCGATGAAGCCCCAGGGGCGGGTAATCTCCCCTTTAGTCCTAGTCACCTGAGTGAAATTCAATCGTCGATGCTCTCCCCTAAAGTCCAAGTCGGATGATGAAAATATGAATAGATCGCACCTAGCATTGAAATGATTGGATGGGAACTGGAGGGCCGTACAGGTGGATCCGGTCACTCCGCCATTGGCTCGCTCGGGTAGATTATCCTGTAGCTATATTTAGCAACACTCGAATACCCATATTCATGCTAATTAGCCGGCTAGCGAGGCATCAAAACCTTACGCCTCCCTATCCTCTTCACACTGGTAATGACCGGGGTCAATCACGAATCCTTCCGTCATCAACCTGCCCCACTGCCGAGTGCAGCATAGGCAAGTGGCAACCCTTCTATCCCAGCGACAAATATTACCGGATAAATAAATTAGGCATATTTACTATTTATGGTTAGAATACAGAGTTGGCGAGCCGAATGGTCATTATTTTTAAAGACTAGTGCGAGCGACATGGCTTACATGATAGTACGGTGTTCCTAAATATTAATACCCGAGGCGGGATGAAAAGCGAAACGAATATACCGTTAAATAAGTACATCGACTGGCTAAAACATCAGGGGTGCCGGGCGGAGAGGATATGTCGTTGAGACGGTAAAAATTGCACTACATTGATTACGTGCATTTTTGATTAAATACAGGGCCAGGGATAGTTGGCGTGGGGGTGTGAAATGACAGGTATCCCTCTAATGCATTATTTAATGTTAAATAATACTGGGCAATTTTTGTGGCTACTTTCTTTGTGGCTATAGGGATAGAGAGGCAGTTCTTTCGTGTTCTGCACAGTGCTTGACAAGGGAGGCCACATTCTTGTATTTTTTACCGCAGGTCTCGCAGTTGTAAATCTTGACGTTATGGTTAGGAATACGCCAGGCCGGGGCATAGCTGATTGGGGGTGGCGTAACCTCCCGACGCTCACGCCGCGGTTTAGAGTCGCTCTGGCTTCGGGGGCGCTCCTTCTGATGGCTGGGTGGTGAGTAGGCGGGTGTCTTGGTGGGGGTTTGCTTGGCCATTTGCGAGCACTTATCGGGTGTGAGGTTGAGTGCAAACTGGAACCGGGGTCTGTCTTTGGCTGGACGCCGGGGTCGAGGTGCCGTCGAAGGGGTTTCCGAGAGGCACCGTTTGCGCGACGGAAAGGCGGTGTTTTCTGGGACGGAGGTCGTGCTGCTCGTAAGGGAGGCGCTAATCTCGGGGGTCAAGCAGCGAATAGGCCGGTACCGGGGTTTAGCAATGGGCCGCGGTGGGAAGGACGGGGGCGGCGCTACTACATTTACTGGTAAGACGGAGACACTGGGTGACATACTTAAGCGTCGGCAATCGAGGACACGACTTAGAGGCACAGCATTCGTATCCGACAAACGTCGGACAACACCCAGAGGCCGGCTACGGCCGCATTGGAAATCGCTCAATTCAGTAATCGAGGGCAGGCGTACGGGCAACCCCGCGGACATGCAATTAAACCTATTTTCCGACTTTGGAAACAGCGAGTCTACCGGCGGCAACCGGGTGCTGTCGGTGGTGGTAAATGGGGGAGAACCGATAGTGGGCTGGTGGGCCCGCTTTCCAGTTTCCAGTTCCAGTAGCGACGGCAGACGCAGCTCCTTGGTTAGACCCATTCCGAATATCGGGCCGCCCAAGCTGAAGGGTATACTACCGTTGAGCGGATGGGGAAGCATGGGGTGTGGTGGGCGTTGGTCGGTCGGATGGGGCCTAGATGCGTGTAGTGAGTCAGACGCAGGAATAGACATGTTGGCTTTATGTCCGCTTGGAAACTTCGGGCTGTGTTATGCCTTGCCGACTAGATAAAATACGGGGATTCTGTAGATGAACAGGCCAGTGTCCGCAAAGGAAAACGAATAGGCGAATTGCTAGTCTCACGTCTATTGGTGAGAGTTCGATAGGGAGGATACAGAGCTCACAACAAGGAATAATAATAAATATGATATTGGAGGGACTATAGATGGTAAAATCAAAAACTATGAATAGGGAGCGACGAACCCACCTTTTATAAGGCGACCACCTTCAACCATCCCAAATTGGACAGCATAATTAAGCCTTACTAAAGGGCGGGTATTGGAAAGTAGTTTTTCCCTATTGCGATGCACCGGATTATGGGCGCTGGCGGTTGGGGCGTCGGGGAGTCACAGTGAAGCTCCACCTGGCCTATTATCCATGGAGAAGCTTCCCATTTACTCCTCTCCTACTGTTAAATGGATCTTTTAAATGAATCCGATGATCGTCCGCTTGGATTGGCACTGGCATCTCTTCGAGTATCAAAGGGAGCGTATCAGAGAAAGACCCCCTCCCCGTTGCCCCTTCCCATTTCCCCTTCCCTGCTTCACTCTCCGTCGCGGCTAGGCTCCATAATAGCACCTGCCCTGGCACTGTTGAGGCTAGAGATAGGGTTAGGGTGGGATGGGGGGCCTTGTTGCCATTCCGCTCTTTGTGAGTGTATTTTTAGCGGGCAATTGCATTGGCGTCTCCGTAGTCACCCCCTCCCCTGTTTTATGGTTTAGTTAAACGGAGAGGCGGAAAATAAAAGAATGCCCCTTTTCTTAAAAAGTGTCTCTGGTTGGTGTATTAGCCGCTATATCGGGAAAACCGTTTTTCCTTCTATAGGGTAAATCAATAATGCCCGCGAGTATATGGGCCAACTGGCTATATTACTAATTATACGTGGGGTGCGTCAAAGGAGCCCTCGACTGTAGGTCGCTGTGGTCACAAGGGTCTGCCCTTTGTGCTATACCCTTGTTCCCTGCCAGCTCCTAAAAAGGGTCTTTCATCTAAGCGTCTCTAAAGCTTGTCCTGGCATATTGCCAGCATCCATTAGATGTGGGTTTCGTACACTCTCAAACATAGCTAACTCCAGCCTACCCTGTGGTCCACTGCTCCCATTCACCATTTCAATTTCATGGCCCGGACTCGTAAGTGTAATAGACCAGGGCTGGGTATGATTAAAATCGGCCAAGACTAAATAGCGCCCCCAGCAGCATTCGTTGGCGGTAACGGTATGCCGAAGCGGACGGCCAGGACTGGCATGTCTGCGATTAAAGGCGGATAAGGGCCAGTTAAAGACGGAGCGGTCATGTCTGTTAGGTTATAGAACCGGGTTTAGGTAAAATGGAATTCGGGGGTTGGCCACTTAAACTTAATGAACACCCATTATTTGGTAGGATAAAAAGAAGGAATTCCTCAAGTAGAGCCTCAGTATTCCCCAGTACCATTGCCAAATGAACCCTATGCGAAATCGAATTACGCCAAGTCAGCCCATTATTAATATTATATGCCTATAAACTAACCTGCGAGGTAATACGAAGGGCATACCGCGGAGTGCACTTCGCCCCTCTGGACTTTCTCGTGGCGGACAGTCCAGGGTGGGTCATTCATTTAGTAATCGAACTTCGATTCATCGTGAAACTTTTTCATAAAAAGTGTAGGCTAATACACTTTGCCGTCGCAGAATTACACCTCCCTAACATATATGGGCCCTTCGTCACCTAATTAGGCTTGGTACTGTCAATTAATATGGACCGGTCGGCATGAAAACCAACTAGGCCAAGATGGCGTCGAATTGATGGTATATCTGTCCTAATATCTTATTGGTCGATTTGATGCCCCAGGTTAAGTTATAGATCACTGCGTACGCGGGCTAAACAGTGGGTGCGGTTGTACAGTATAGCGGCCAAGGGTAGCAGGGTACTGCCATAGTTTAAGTCTATAATTCGCTTATACCATACACTCACTCGAATTCCGCTAAAAGAACAGGGGCCTTACTCGAATGCCATTCAACCAAAGTCTGTTCCACTCAAGTCCAGACCATAGTCAAGCGGAAACGAAAGTGACAGCTCCACCGCCAAGTAGAGCCAATAAACTCATCAGTCAGCATCTCGGACGACTCTATCCGTCAGCCCAAACCCCGAATCTGCATCTCGCTTGCACTTATTTCGGGAAAAGGGCCACATGGCCTCTTTTCGCAAGGGAGCATGTCGGACTTGATGTATGGTTGGCCATCGGTGTACTGGATTGCCGAAATCTAGTGCTATTTCACAGAAATGCCTAAATGTAAAGAAAAAGTTGTGCCGCCTGCTTTATTCTGATTTATAGAATGAGTCGAAACTAATGTAAAAGGGAGGGAACCGCTAAGTCGACCACCGAGCTACGCGGTTTAGTTTTTAGGAAAGAGTTAACTAATAGCACCCCAGCGATTTATAGCCAGCAGTGTACTCTCATTAGGATAATGGGGCAATGTGGGTAAATCAATTTTCAACAGAAATAACTATGGATGTAATTCATTTTCTTTATTAATTCCTTCGAATAGTACTGTGAGCAAGTCTAGTGGTGTTACACAACCACCAAAATAAGGGATGGCGTATATACCAATCGGAGGATTCCTATTTCACAGCCTAGTTAGCCCCGTTTAATTCCGCTTAGTCGCTGTTCTAGTTTAAACCGATCCACTATTACGGATTTTAATTTGCCCTCACCATCGTGTATCGCGATTAGCCTTTGGCTGCCCAATCAACTAAACCGCCAAGGCAATTGGTCACCATGGATCCATTATAATGCCGCTGTTAATCCACTACAGCGCGAAAATGTAGGCAGTTCCATCTCTTCCTTTATTCCGCTTTAGATCCACCCACATTTACCGTGAGCAAATCGGAGCGTATTTCTTTCACAGTTAAACTCTGCCCTACCTAAAATGATTACTCTATTGCCTAGCAGCAGGGATAAGCAGCGTTCGTCAATCCCATATCGGCGCTACTTCACAATACTTAGCGGCTATGCAATAATAATAAAACAGTAATATTTATAGCCGGGCTAGCCATGGTGGGTAATGGACGTATAGACACCGTGGCCTGCACTACACAGTTATGGGTATAAAGTTAAAGACAAGTGGGCATGTATTTATATATTTAGAGTTTTTAGCTGTGAGCATATTACTGCTGAGGTAAGGAGTGGCCCAAAGGCCATCAGCAGTTAATTTGGGGGCACATAACAGTCCAACAGCAGAAGTAATCATATGATTGTCTAAACTACCCTGATATGGAGTATTATAACCCCATGAACCTTTGGATATAATCCAGAAAGATGTTCTTGGTTTAAGGGATTGTTAAATCGGTAGTAATACCCTCTCAAAACAGATCCTTATGTTGGCCATCATCTCCAATACAGCCCAATTCAATTGGATTACCACGGGATGGGTAATTATAATTTATTTTCTTGCCCGCACAATTGATAATATATGTACAGCTGTAGTGTGCATAAGTGGTGAACAGCCTATTTGGCTTATGTATGTCCATCAGTTACTGGTTTTGGCAGATTGGCCCAGTGACTTTAATGTTACGAGAGCACCATGATATTACCCTTAGCTAGGAAGCCTGCCAGTGGGTGAATGGTGATCAAATATGAAACCTGATTATATTGAAAGAATGCCCAAATATCGAGGGTGTGTATTTCCATGGGACACTACACTCATTAAATATAGGATGCTAGCACCACCAGTCAGTATTTGTCAGTCAATACAGCAATATTCCATAATTTGACCTTCACCAACACGTACTCAATCCCGACTTAAATAGTGAATAGGGAACTATACTTACTCGACTGGGTATTAGTACGGAGATTTAAATCTTGTGTTTTTATAGGAAAGCAGATGAACAAGGTCTGTATTACAGGTTAAAGAATTGTAATTATATTGAGGACCAATACTGAGACATATAAATCAATTACACCATTATTGGTATGAAGGTGGAGAATAGCTGTAAAGAACTGAAATCAAATCCTTGAAAACTGAACTTTATTTGAAAAGATAGATAATAAAAGGGAAAGGTGATGA
>JANBQC010000169.1:0-48335 GCA_027576995.1 Dimargaris cristalligena
CTGATGGAGTCGATTAAAGACTCGTATGCCCGAAAGGAAATTGACGAGTGTATGTACACCATTGGAAGATTAGTCAGCTCCCTCGGTAGCACCATCGAGCTTAGAAAAGCCCTGGCCTCTGCCAGGCCCGCCGGCCTCAACCACGGGGTTTCCCCTAGCGGTAGTAGTAGCATGGGCCCAACTTCTACGGTTCCCAAAGACATCGAGGCCGATGTTGAAGCCGTGTTACAGCTGTTTGAGAGGCTCGAAAACAATATCGAGGAGCTGGAGGCCAGTCAATCATCTCCTCTGAACAATGGGGAGGATAGTACCATGGTCGATGTTGACGAAACGAGTTTCCCGATGGCCTCCACGGAAACAGACAAAAATTCGCCAAGTGGACCCCTTGCTAATGCCGAAGCGGCCGTCGTCAAAATGGGCCTGCAGTTGAAAACCCTCAACGAAAGGCATGCATTCAGGGCTGCAATCCAAGAGAGTCTCAAGAGATTTCAAGATTGAAAATTTTTGCGCAGATCCCTTGCCCTAAATTTGCCGTATGGATAAAGAAAGACCTATTACCATTAACGTAACAAACACTTACTTTAGGTAATCCCATTTCCGTGTTTATTATTTAAATGAGTCTCTTCGTTATTGGTATTACTATTATTATTATAAAGAAATCACTGATTTGTAACCTAAAGTGGGGGTTTAGAGAGGTATTAGGACTTGGTGGTTTTGATTAGCAGGATAGCACCCGCTTCTTTTTCTTGATCAGGACACCCCTAAGTCCTAGTTTTATTTTACCAGTCTATTGTTTTGAGCTCTGTTGGTCCTCAAACTGCGAGTGGTTTATAAATATGTACTTGTTAATTATAAGCGAACCTTCAATCGTCCCCTAGTCACACTTTAACGTAAAAAGCCTGACCCGGTGTGCTGTTGCTTACTAAACATCCTGTAACGATATAAGCGTTTAGAGATGACCCCAGTTTATCCAACGTCAATGTTGGTGTTAAGACGAAGGTTTATTCGGGGTATAATAAAATAATAGATAGAGATAGGGAAATAAATGGAAGAACTAAAGCGGTGTTGATGTAGAATGTTGAGGGCTATGATGATTGTTGTTTCTTCGACGTGCACCGAAGACGTCCTTTTTATAAGAAGTTAATGTAGTTACTGAAAGCAGAACACAATTATGGCGTGTTGTGGTCGGGCTGGGGTAACCCGGAGTAATGCAAAGCAGCGATGACTCGAACTGCCGAATGATAATTAAGGAGACGCGAAGGGACACATTAGTAATATTATGTGCGTTAGACAAGGGTCGTAAAACGTCACACATCCCATGTGTATTTACATGTACACGAGTTTGAGAATACCAGTGCATTGCATGAACCATAACTATTCCATTATACGGGTCGGGAAGAGTGCTTTCATGCAGAATGGTGATGTATTATGGCATAGCGCCTTCCCCATGGTAAAACCTGAAGGACTTCTGCCATACGATAATTATTGACCCAAGGACTCCTCCAGTGCTCAACAGAATCTTTTGGATACCTTCTGGAGTCGACACTCCTATTATTAGTCGTATATTCACTTTGTTTATCCCAATAAACCCTCGATATGGGAAGTATTAAATCAGACTGTATAGCGAAAAAAAAACCGCGGGATAGGACCAACACAGTCGATTTAAAGTGATTTTCCCGCCTATTATCCCATACACATAGCATTTATATCCCTACACATCTGGGCCGAATTTCATCAATATTCGTATCCACTTTTGGATAGAAGTCCCACTTGGCAAGAAGACTGGCTTTTAGGATGGTCCAGCGGCCGAGGGCCGCGATAAATAAGCTATATTGCAAATCGTCCCCATGAATGACGATAGATTCTAGATACAGTTGACAGATCTCCGAATTTCATGATGTGGCTCGTCACTACCTTCATCATTGCCGATATGGCCTCCTACTAGCTTTCCACTTAAACTGTACTCTACCCCTTGTGCGGCTTCCTAATTCTACTTGATTCAATGGTTCGTTCAGTTGAATACCATACGCCAGTGTAAGGACTTCGAAATGTGGGCGGGTATTTGGAATTTTGATGTCGTGAGCGACATTACCAAATGAATACTGGTATTGATTAGGGGGTAATCTAGCCAATATGACAATGGGCCTCCAAGGGACTAGATCCCAGATAGGCATTTACTTCATAGTATGTCGGGAAATAAAGGCATACTTCAACAGCACTTTAGTGGTTTAGTTGGGCGGTAGGAGGGGGAGATCAGTAGATCTAAACACTTGCCAGTGGGAATTGGTCCTTATATTTTCACGGTACGATCCCACCCTAATGAATAATATAAGGTATACCCTTGGTTGGCGTATATTCCCAACTCCCTCCCTATAGCTGAGGACACAATATTCAAATAGCAAAGTAGGTTTATATATAGACTTTAGGGATGTTTTTGTATTGGTGATTGGATTGAACACCATTCTATGGGTGTGGTCACCGTATCGATCAATATCTCGGTAAGAAACAGAGAAAATGACGAATAGATAGTCGAGCAAGTCAGCAAGTGCAATGTAATTCAAAAGAAAAAGGAGAGTAGCGAGATATAGGAATATAAAAGTACAGATCAGCTCGCTGGAAACCCCCCTAGGTCGGTTTTAACGGCGGGAGGCAGCCGACCAGGAGCCAGGTTCGTAGTCGTGCCCTTTCCCGGTCGGCTCCGAGGACGGCATTTTATCCCGGGAGTTGCTACGAGAACGACCGGCGGTGGGGGCAGTTTTTGATGAGATCATGGTGGCGTCAGAATAGATAGAGCTAGCCGAGTTCGTGGGGGAGGGAGGCAGTTGATTAACGACGGGCTTGGCCTAGAATGGAGGATGGTTCCCAATAAATAAGTGTGAAGGAAGTATGGGTTATTATAACGTTAAGCCTATAAAAAAAAGGTGCGGCTAAATAACCCAGAAATGTTTAAGTGATACGGGCCCGGGACAGGCGGGTGGTGCAGGGTTCGATAGGCGCATTAAAACACAAACGATCGGGGTACAACTGCCCCGCACTAAAGTGCCACTAGGGGAATCGTAGATTATACATACCTTCGCCCATTGTAGGTCAATCTCTTTGGCTCGCTGTTGAATCAGTTCACGGCGTGCGTCAGCCTTGGCGATTTCCTAATGAATATAAGATCAAAAACAAGGATGCCAACTTTAAAAATGGTGATTAATATGGGCAGATCGATGATAAGCAACAATCAAAGGGATCTGGCTATTATTAGTTTAGCCATGGGGGGTGCCAGAAAGGATGATTAACTAGTCGGGTGATCTATGAATGGGGGAAGGGGCCAACTTACCTCGACGGAGGGAGGGTCGAAACGGGTGTGCCGAAGCCAACTTTGCCATTGTACTAGAGAAGTAATAATAGAAGATACCGGATGGAAAGGTGACATCCGAGATATCATATACCGAGGGATAGATATATACAGGGAGGGTTAGTACAGAGACTACCCAAAAGAGGAAACTATTCCGATAAACATCTGACCTGCCGGGGGTTGCACACGACCCTGGTCATCCAACCAGACCCTTGTCGGGCTGGCAGTGACAGCTGGATAATTTAGACTTACCCGGCACTTTGTTGACGTCGTATTGTGAATAGTGGTCCGAGTCGGTGGTCAGTTCGACCCAGCGGCGCGGGTAGATCCGGTCTAGGTAAGTCAAAGGGAGACAAAGGCATAATAAAATCGCGAGTAGGGCCAAACGGGATTGGTCAGTTTGGTTACCTGGGCTTGGGGGGTCCAAAATGAGGACGCATAGTGGCTTCTCCCCATTCGAGGACCCTGCTGATCGGAAACCCCGGTCCTCTGTCAGCCATACCACGCTGGGGATCTAGTAAGCGAATATATGTCGTTAATCGATAGGTTACCTTTCTCCCGCTTTTCGAAGTAGTTGTTGCCAAAGTGATCGCGGCCAGCCAGAGCAGTGCGACGCCAGGGCAGGCGGAGCGTCTTCCAAGTCTGCAGGAGAGTACGAATTTGCGACATAGTGTATACAGGAGGAAGTGGTATTCGAAGCACGGCTTAGAAGGGAAAAAAGAAACTGATACTAATAACTTCAACTATAAATATATCTGGGTGGGGGTGGGAATTGAATAACGGGTAAAAGGGTATACTGGTATCTATACTTGGGCTCAGTGGGGACCAGCTGGACTAAAAAGGACCTCTACGTAATGAGCCAATGAGACGGACACTATGTACAAGTCAAAACAGGTATATAGTATAGAAAAGGGACACCAAGACGGCCGAATGGACCAAGTAAAAGGCGGCAAATAGACAATACTGGCAGAGTGGCACGGGGGGAAAGCCAAAAGGGGGTGTGAAAATAGGTCAGCAGTAGTGAGAGTCGAATAAAAAGGGATAGGCGGGTTTTACATACGTCAACCACCACCCGAATTGAACCAATAGTTATTTATAGGTCCAGTTTAACATACACACAATCGGGATTAATAAGAGACAATAAAAAGAGAGAGGGAGGCTTTTAGATACACATGTGGGCAACGAAATCGTAACGAGGGAGGCCGGGAGGGGGCGGGCGAGACGGGGCTTATATACCGGGAGGGTTAGCGGGGAACGACCAGGGGTAGTCTCGCTAATAATAAGAAAGAAAGAGAGAGAGTGACCATCGCTGGGAACGACAAGGAAAGCACAGTGAGGGATTTCTGATTCACACCTTTGGCCTCCTTTCCCATTCAGCCGCCTGCACCGCACAACAACGGGACATTTCATTAGTAGACTATAAAATCGACGGACATATAGTATGGCTTGGTGCCGCACTAATCCCGGGGGATTACGGCTGCCTAGTAATCCTCTAGGCCAACTGAATGGCACTAACTCTAGCTAACCTATGATGAAAATATACTTAGTACAATACAATGTATTATACTATACTATACTATATTATAATATACTATCCTATACTATACTATAATATAATATAATATAATATAAAGTCCGCGAGAGTCCAGTGGTGAAAACACTCGACAAGGACTTCCTTGGTGTGAATGACGAACTTCACATAGGCCCCTGTGATTGGCTGATCTGGACCAGCAACCCGGGGTGGTCTACTTTAACTAACAATAAGGCCTAATATGTATATTTATCTCTATATTCCCTGGTCGACCTGCCGCGACCCTGTCTTAGAGTTATATTATAGGCTGCATACCCGGGCAAGACTGCCTAATATTGTTTTATTTTTTCATTCTGCCATCACCACCAGCCACACTCCCCCCCCCGGTCGATACAAAGCAACAGACACCGCCTACCTAGTAGTAGTTCGGATCCCCGCGGATTGTTGACCCGGTTGATTGGGCCCTCACCCTAGCACTTTCCCCAAATGCCCCCTATACTACCCATATTGGCCTCCCGAATAATAGGGCATCTTGTTTCAAGCCCGTCGTTTCCTTTCAATAACCCAGGTATGGCTTTGGGTGGTGGTGCCGTTCTATTTACCCGCATCCCTTGACCCACTCAATAGTCTTCCTTCCCCTACTCGAATTAGACTAACCAAACCCTCCATTATCTACCTCCCTTCTCCCCCTGGCCTTCCCGTTGGGGGGTCAAGTCAGCACGAACCCCCAAACTGCCCGTGTATAATAAACCACATCTCCTCTGAGCACAACCTTTTAGCCTCCGTGAACTCCTGTGATTCACTCGGCCTCCACCATTGGATTGGAACTACCGCCACACCAGCAGGTCAACTTAGGTGAGGGGTGGACACTAGGTGAAAGTGATCAAGGCGGAGGGAAAGGAGGAGGCTGGTCTTAACCACCCCTTTCGACCCAGCATCTTTATCTCCTCCTGGGTCGGATTACCCATGGCTTGATTATACAGTCGGGTTCCCTTGGGCTGCACTTTGAATTGATTCAGCAAGGTGAAGGTGGGGGAGGAATAGGTGATACATTTTCTTTACAGCCGCCTGGATTAGGTGAAGGCCGTAGGTGAATATCTGGCCCACTATGGGCTCCAGGGGGTTGGCCAATGGTGTCTTCAGTAGGCACATACACCGATATTTGATCAGTAAACAATATACAATATAGTCAGATGTGGCGGAAACTGCCGTCGCCCTTTCTATAAAAACAAAGACATTGCGTTAAATACCTTCGTATTCCAAAAAAATAGATGGAACGGTGGGAATTTAGGCAATACTAGGATGGTGGGCATGTTTTTAGGCATGATCCTACATGACCCACCCTGTATCCTAGGTCGTGGCTACTGTAATAAAAAGGGCTTCTACCTACTCGGCTAAACATATCCACGCCCAGCATGGGTAATCTATGTACCTATTTGCCTGCCTAGATATACATTGGCATGGCGCGACGTCAATACAACTGTCAATGGGGTTAAATTTGGGCTGTATGTCCCACCCATGCATTGCTCTCAATTCGATGTTGCATGCAAACCTTGGTCGCACTGCTGCGTTTATTCTCTCACCCAACTGCAAGTCTTATTGCCATTCCAATCACCAAATACTGATGGGCGAAGGGCTAATCTCCTATACCACCACCATTCCCTCCACCATCTCCCCCTAATGTTCCATTTGATAGGGGGGTGATCCCCCACGACTAGCCTGGCCCAAACCTGACGGCCAGTTTCCCAACATATGAAATTATCGTCAACGCGGTTGGCCACTTGCAAAACCCTCCCCCATGGATGAGAGTGGTTCGTACCAAGTAAAAAATCCTTCAACTGATGGCGAAGTATAACAGCAACAGACTAGCGGCATGCAGCCCATTTATTACAATGATATCACTTATTCAGGGTCCACTACCCACTCCTCCGCCGCTTACCAGAAATAAATAAAACCCGCCAAGGGTGCACTACGAAATTAGTCTCCATCCCACTGGGCCATCGTGGCTGCATGACCCCTCTGTTATGACCAGGGGATGATGGGCCCCGTATGAAGAGGTCCAAGGAATACCAATTGCCTAAATTAGACATTGGGATCTACCCGCTACTGTCATCACAGCCCCATGTATATGAAACGGGTGATCATGCCCCTGAATCGCGTTAATCCGCCTAATGCAACTGGGGTCCAAACCCCGGCCCATTGATTACTATCATTCCCGGCCTCTCCATTTCATGCTTATTAATTAAGGCAGATAGCAGAGAAGTATTTGATAAATAACACCACCACCTCTTCCTTCTTCGTCGACCCGGGTTGGGTTGAATAGTGTTCCACATTTGAGGTCTCATCAATAACCGACCAAGTGGTACTTCCAAGCCATCATCTATTGGACTGGTCAATGAATCTCCTCTCCTTATCCCGTGACCGATTCCGGTGACCTTACTTTTCTGAATCCTCATTCCGATGACTCGATACGGTTTTCCCTGTAGTATATTGAATGGGCGCTAGAATCAAACATCCCTGTTCGGGGACCAAGCCTGCCATCGTAAACCGCCCATGATCAATATGATTCACCCAATGGCTTCCCAAGGCCCATCAACTGACTTCACTAGCTGTGGAAGGGATAGCTGGGAGTAGTTTGGAAATAAAAAATAGAAATCACGCCTATCGCTGTTTGTTAAACTGTGGTTGAATTCATTTTACCCAACGATCACAAGGGAAGGAATAACCTCCCCCCTCCTACAAGCTTCAGAAAGCCCGCGCACGTCGCTGGTAGTGAATGGGAGTGTGAAGATCCTGAAGCTGCAAAGTCCGATGGATTTATCGGCTGTGTGGGCGTTGAAGACGAGCAGGGCGATGAACATGGCAACGTCATATAAAGACTCGGCACTGTAGTCATCTCTTTAATAAAGTCGGTCAGGAGACGGTCAAGGCGCGGTGACCCATTGGGACATTGGTGCAACATATTTAAAAAGTCCTGCAATTTCAGAGTCGAGGGAGTCATCAAATCCATCTCCTTTTCCTCTACCTCCCCCGCTTTATTCTTCCCCTTTTCCCCCGACCAGGATAGTAATGGTACTACAGGGCCAAAGGTCAAACTGGATTGGAAGCACCGTCGGGCCTTCAGTTCGCATTCGAGTTTAGCCGCCAATCCCGGCCATGCAAGCCGGGTCTTAGGCTCAATATAGTCAAACGGCATTGGGGCACAGATGTCCTGTGTGGTGGCTACGGTGGAATCCAGGTTAATGACCACACGTTGCCGGCCCCCGGGCACATAAATGGTCTCACCGGGGTGATGCAGGCCCTCGACGATACCGATGAGACTACCCAGGGTATGGCGACGAAACCGTAGAGCCAACTGGTGGGCGTCGTGGAAATCCACACACGGTCCGTAGCCGTACCACGCCCCGTAGCGTTGGAAGAAATCCGGGGTGGGGGGTTGGTGGAACTTGGGTAGCACGTGGTAGAACCAACTGGTGACTTCACGGTCGAACGCTTCCATAGAGGGGGGGTCGACCAATTCGCGCGGGGTGCGGGGTGGGAAGAGGGCCCAGCGTTTACGGGTCACTAGTAAACTGTTCCAGGCACTCGTACCGAGGGGGTTGAAATGGAATCCCGTGCCAGTCTGGGCGGGTCCTATTACAAATCAGCGGAAGGGGGGCGGCGGCTACGACCCATTAGATAAAAGAGATCCTCGCGGAAGTATTTGGGGACAACAAAGTCGTGTAGAAGTTCGGCTTTAGAAGCCAGCCCCCCCCCTGTGTCGGCTCGCCATCACCACTTTCGCTATCATCTTTCTCTTCCTCCCTATTCTCTGCTCTCCACTTCGTCCCAGCGGAAGCCAAGAAAGAGTTAGTGGCATTGACGGAAATAGGTGAATCGGCTGGAGTAAGCGTGCTATGGGTATGGGTAGGTTTGAGTCGCTTGGCTGGAATGCCAGATGCCCCATCGTCTTGGGACTCCGTTGGGGAGTTACGACGAGTGGAAGCCCCCGAGTTCAAGGCCGTAGACGAGGTCATTCCAGCGGGGATCACCGGGTCCGGTTCCGATGCAGTCGAGGCATCGCCGTTTCTTCCCACAGGAAGAGCGGAGGGGGAGGTCTTTAAGCTACCCTTGGTCACCGTGTTCCGTTGGGTATCCTTGAGGTTGCAGTCAAATCTATACAACGGACTATCGTCGCGGTGGACATCCTCCCGCACACATCGGATAAAATATCTGAATTTCAGATACGCATTATGTTCGTCGTCATCTTCGCCTACCTTAAACTTTTTATTTCCGAATCGGGTCTCCAATCGCTCCAGGGTGGCCCACCGTTCCGCCGCGGGCCAGGCCCCCGTGGCCCCAGTGATCATCACGGGTAGTTGGGTATTGGGAGCCTGGAAATAATCAATAAACTCCTGCTCATTGACTTGGTTGTTAGCAATGCGGGGTATGGCGTCCTGCGTGGTTTCGAGCTAGAAAACATGGCTGGCGAACTTGAAGCGGACCCATTCGTCGATTTTCAATTCTATATATAATCAGTTTCCGGAAAGTGCAAGAGAGGGGGTGCGTGTGAGTATATAGCTAATTGGGCGAAGGGAAACCATATTATATAACAGTCCAGTAACCGGTAGATCGGGGCTGTTCATCTATAGGCAAACGGATGTACCGATAATCAATACAGACACTCGCAACTCGATAAAACTCGAGGTTGCCCAGCCCTTTTCAGCTCAATATTACCGCTTGTAAATGGCCATAGGACCGAAGCGCCAGCAACGCAGAGTAGGGGCGTAGGTCAGTTGTTCACCGGGCATTGGTTAATATAGGATACTGCTCAATTTACCAAAGCTCAAAAGTATACTACCTGAAAGACCTCGCCGCTGGCATTTACGGATTTTGACATAGTAATGCCTGCCTTTCTTCTGGCCTTTTTTGGAATGTCGAATAGTGCGGGGGTCTTGGGAAACCCCTTAGGCTTTATAAGGAAAAGGGTGTGGTCCGTCGGCTTTTGGTCTATTAGGGTCAAGGGAACCAAGTACTCGGCTTATACTCGGGAGGGGGTGGGGCTGAAATAATAGCATATATTAAAAACCATAGGCGTCCAAAACAAGCTGGGTCATTATAAGGGTTGCCCATTCGCATAGTTATTGTTATATAATTGAATTAACCTAGTTGCAGTGCGGCCGACGTGATGCAAATGTAAAGTATTTACAGCTTCTTATATTATGCAATATCAATCTGGTAGCAGTGGAAAACTATCATCTATTGTCGCACTTCAAAGGGAGTTGAAATAAATAGTGAAGTAAACCAAGGAAGGTATATTGGCTAATAAGTCCATGAGCTAATATGGGTTTACCCTTGGCTGAAATAATTATATGGGACATTCGAGGATATGCAAAACAGTCCTAACTTTCGCAATTCTTTGTAAGACATGGCAGACAAGTCCATTGGTGTATATTGTTATAAATTCCTAACCCAAGACAAATAAATCATGATCTTCCCCATTCACTATTGTATTCAAGCATTGTTACTAATTCCAACCTACATATCGGAGATTTTTACATTATAAGGAACCTGCTTGGTATTGTACACAATGCCCAAATGAATATTTGCCGTATTGATTAGAATTGACCATGGTTTACCATACTAGGCATTGCATAGTTCTACATTCATATAATTATAGTTTGGGTACTGCCCTGACGTATGAAAAAGTCCACGTCAACTATTTCAGGCTGGTCACCAAAATCCATCATTTTTAATAGTAGTTGGTGAGTAAGCAAAACCCAGTAATGAATCGTTTGTTTTACAGTAACCAGATAGTGATAATTTGCCAATGTCATAGTTTATACATCGGCTGAACTTTCTAATACCACATTTTGTAGAAGAAGACGAATAACAATATTCTATGGGGTGTTATAGGTGCATAGGTACAGTGGTGCTAGGTATAGTTAAATACCCCATCTAAGGAATCTAGTCAGATGAGGGCATGAGGTTCTATGTTGTCCTTGTAATCAGGAATTGGCATGGGTGCATCTGGGTGAAAAAAAGTCCGATTTTAGGGGATCCTTAATGAAATAGAAAAGAGAGAGTAGGGGGTACCTTTTAACCCGATAAAGTTGAATCAGACGGGTATTTTGGTATACAGCAGGACACAGTCTGTCCCACTAGTTAAAATACCGAGGGTCACCACTGAGCAATGGACCATTATGACAGTCAGATAAAACAAATAGGAAAAAGTAGCCCCCAAATAAATCAGCCATAGTCAACATAGCACATATTTTATTGTATACTATTTAGCCAGTGGAAGTTATCAGAAAAAGGGCAATATCAAAAAAAAATCTCTTAGAAAACACAGGCATACACCTGGAAAATATGCTATATATGATGGAGCTTATAATTCCTATTTTTAAAATGTGAATAATTGCGAAATTGTATATGCCTATAAGTAGAAATGACTACCCTGCATCAAGCCCAAATAAGAACATGGCTATTAGTGATGGCAGTTGCTGAAATATAGAGGGCCTTTTCAGTTAGTTTAATGGTGCCTAATATATTGGTATCTTATAATTATACCAATAGGCTGAAAATGAAATATCAATAAGTTGATATGTAGTGTATTTGCAGTTACTGACTGTTACCCAGGTTAACTACTCTTAGTCCATTAAGAGTCCCAAAGATAGGCTTCTAATGGTAGGTGGGGCTTAGACTTGGCTAAGTGGGCTACTAGTGTCAGGTACAGGCACAGTACTAACTAATAAAGGCTAAATGGCAGGGATATACAAGGGTTATGCAGTGGGCACACTTACTAGTCAGTAAAAGGGGATGAGCATATATAGAGTTTATTAAGGTAAACTAGGGGGTAAGAATAAGCTAAGTAATCTAACTAGTCCCAATGGGGCCAGGGTATATATATATAGGGATGGTTCCAGAGGGAGGTCCCAAGGAAAGGATACTACTAAGACTAAGGTATAGGTAAACAGATTGCCTAGATGGTAGCCAGAAGAGTCTTTGGATTAGTACTTAAGTAATTAGTGTGAATAGGCAGAGACCGGAAGGGGGGGAGAATTATATAATATAGGATGATCCTATAGTACCAGGGGTAACCATGGGAAGGTTAATATGGCACTATAAGGCCTAATATGGTTAGCTACTTAATCTGGCTAGATTAAGATGGATTAGATGGGCTGACAAAGCCATTACTAGACTAGGAATAATGGCCCCCTAAGTATAATAAACTGATAGTTGACTTACTATAGTAATAGTGGAGGTTGAAAAGGAGAATGGGAAGCCTAAATGGTGAATTATCCATTGGATGTTAAATTCCATGCTGGATTAAATAACAGAGTCAGATCCCCAATAAATTTTTGGATTACCAATGTTGGCCTGGTTCTTCAAAATGTGACTACTTCTGTTTGGCTGCAGTCATACACTTGTAATATCATTTAGGTTAGGCAGCATTTCCCCTATTTTTTTTGTGCCATTGCATTGGCATCTAACAAGGCCATGGTATGCTTTAGTTAAAAACAAAACTTTGTAAACAATGGACTGGCATGCACATGATTATGGTATAGGTGTTTTTTAGGGGAAGCACTTATAGTTGCAGTACTTAAATCTTTGAACTATTGCAACTTAGTTCCCAAGGCGACTATTTAAACACCTTTTACCTAGAAGGCCGCCCCACACCATGGTGGCCATAATCAATTATCATCTCTTGATTCACTAACCACAACCATGATTGCTTACCTTGTTCTAGTGCAGCAGTAGTTATTCTTTACATTGATTTCTCATCAAGTGAGGTGGTAGTGCTTGACAATTGTGGATGATCTCAGATATTTTCACCTCTCTCCCACATGGTTTAGTATCTGTTCATCATCCTCCATTACCTTCCTTTACTTTGGCCTTCTTTCAATAAATAGACTAACCCAACCTATATATGCTAAATGTATTTCATTTTAATTAGGGAATTCCCAATTACAAATATAAAGCAAAGCACATGGGCCGCAGTCCTGGGCACCAACAATTTATATCTAGTGTTCTATCCCATATAAATCCCAAGCCTTCTTTTGTATTTGTTTGATTCTTTTCCATCAGGAATAGACAGCTACTATTCCCTCATTTACCCACCGAGTTTTCAGCTTCTTAACCTCTTAAAAACATTATATATAAAAGGGTATTCCAGACTATAGTTAAGGTAGTTATTATTCATTATAGCCTGCAATGTTTTATTGGTAAATGCATACCATAGTTTGACATTGGAAAATATACAATGGCTAACCACTGTCGCCTGGCCGCTATTAACATCCATGAATTTTTCTCTATTCCCCTATATTCGTGGCATTCCTTGTAATCATAGCTTCTAAACTGAATTATAGGATACGCGAGTCTGGAAGGGGAGGTCCGCCCTATCAACCGGTTCATCTGGGATTGTAGCCGGGAAGGCCGGAGCAATGGCGTTGATGATGACAATACCAATAGGAACGAAATGTGATGATTATAACAAGTAATAAACCATCTATAAAAGGAGATCGAACACATCTGCCAGGTTGAACCAATATTAGCCAACTCAAGGGAAAATAGCTACTTCCGTTTTCACCCTCGGCGATTCCTTCTCTAATGAACTGTCGGGCAATAAGTTTTCAAGAGATATGTCCAAGGCGGGTTTATATATGATAAATCAATAAAAATACTTGGGAGCAAATGATCAAAACTATAACAAAGCGGACAATATATTCGGACACTAGGTTAAGCTCCTGGTCGCACTTGTGCTCCCCACTTTAGAGGGAAAAGATCGGTGGGTTTATATCCACCGGACAGCAAACCTATTAGAAACGATTTAAGTGCTGTCCACGCGGTCACCAACAAAACGGTACTTCGTTGGGCGTTGATGGGTACACCTCTGTCGCAACAGCGTAGTTAATTATAGAAATCTCTTTAAAGCAGATAAAATCAATTAAAAACATGACTCTCCCCAATCCTGCATTGTGCAGCTGTACATAACGACAGTTAAAATAAACGATTGTAGCACCCAGGGACAAAGCGTATAGAGAGCATCAATGATTTGCCGGATTGGTTGACAATAGCAATACAAGAAGGACTCCGCCGTGCCTCCTTCTGGCCCACACCAAGATTCGCTCTTCACACCTGGTTGCAATGGCCTTCTGCCAAGGCCGCCTGTCTACATCCTCCGCTCAGCTGTGCCTTGTTTCCCAATCGCAGTGTACATTTTTATATAAGTCACTTTTCCCCCGCATTCCTGTTGTACTCATTGTCAATTCCTTTATTAGATAACCTTAAGCTACTGGCATCAGCCCGCCCGTCCCTCCGCCATCCCGCATCTACTTTTTGCTTACCCCCCAGCACCAATTAACCACATTGCCATGTCCCCCATCGACCCTGATGGTGAGTTCCCAATACTACCTTCCGCTCTGTTTCACCCTTATCCTACCTCTAGCTTCCTCGTAAGAGGCCATTGGTGCGGGGTCTCCCGTACACTGGTTGGTTCAGAAGCCATTGCATCAACCTGCTTGCTTTCTTTCTTGCTTGCTTGTGAATGTCCCGTCTAACGCATTGCCTATCAATAGGTCCCATAGAGACAGCGTGTCGCTAATACCACTCCTAACCCAGTTGACAACTATATTCCAATATTTGGTTATTGCCTGACTGGCTTATCTAGACTATGCATCGGATCCAAAATATGCCAAATATGTCCAATTGGTGGAACGATGCCTTC
This sequence comes from Dimargaris cristalligena, assembly GCA_027576995.1. Taxonomy (NCBI): domain Eukaryota; kingdom Fungi; phylum Kickxellomycota; class Dimargaritomycetes; order Dimargaritales; family Dimargaritaceae; genus Dimargaris; species Dimargaris cristalligena. The sequence goes on from JANBQC010000169.1 coordinate 14,581, forward strand.
AATCATTTGATTACATCAATGAATGGGCTGACGTGACCGCTTTTTTGGCCAAACTCACTAAGGTAAGCTTGGTCATTTGGGTACTAACACTCTCAGCCAAGCCCTACATGTACTTGCTGTCACTGGGCCGGGCCCATAATATATGCAGCCACTTAATTGCCCCACGACCCTCGCACTGACATCCTCCATCAGCCTACACATCGCCATTCCTTTACATCTAGGCCTTTCAAACATACCCGCAATTCACTACCATCCCGGCCAAAGAGGTCGTAGCAAAGCGCTTGGCCCAATGTCTTAATCCTGCCCTGCCCACGGGGGTCCACCAGAAAACCCTTGAGTTGTATTCGTTTATCCTCCAAAAGATTAGTGTAAGTTGGGAATACCGGATAATCGTTGCTGATAATACTTGGCCGTAGTACATATAGTCTCCTGTCCCTCTTTCGACCGGATCTTCTCCTTACCAATCCCCTTTTACTGTATAATATGTAAAACCCCGACCACCAGACCGAACAACTAGCCAGCGACCTGCCCCTATACTCCTACGGCTTATTCCCGTTTTTAAAGCACGCGTCCATGTCAGTTAAAGTAAGTCGCCCGCTTCAATGTATCTAAAATATGAGGTTTTGACGTCTATTACCTGGAGTAACGGATATATATCAATCTATTTATATTGATACCCCTGTTTACAGGAAGTAATATCACCCACAATATAGTCCACCAGAAGATTGGTCATTTAACTCTATAATACCCCTCTTTATATATCGTCCCCAAATTCAACCATATCTTTTGGATGATCGTCCCCACTAGCCTACGCTTCTATCGATATTTGAGTTGTTTTATTTACCTTTAAAGAGCCGCCTACGCGGTTGTCTAAAGGGACTTCTCCTGGCCCTTTTGCCCGGCCTAGAGGAGGAGAACAACGAATTCTTTGATCAGGTCCTACAACTCTTTGATTCCATTTGCCGGAACGTCGAACAAACCTACTTTTACCAGGCCCTCTTTCTGTGCCTCATTACCGCCCCCGACCTTCGGGGAGCTGCTCTACACTACTTAGCCCGCCGCCTCCCCAAACTCACCCAGCTAGAGGATGTCAGCTTCGTTGTGGGGGATGATCCCAGTCTAATGGTCCACGCGTTTGCGGCCACGTTGCGCGACCAAAATCCCCTGGTGCAGCGAGCGATACTCGAATTGCTGGTCAATAATTTTAACTTGGATTCGCAGCTCATTGATGGCAAGGACATTACTCTACTACTTAGCGCGGCAGTCGAAGTCATTCTACGCCGTGACATGTCCCTTAATCGTCGACTTTACGCTTGGTTCCTCGGTAGTTCGGACAGTCGCCGGGACAAGCAGGAGTATTTCCGCAAATATGTGCATCACCATCTAGTGCTTGCGCTCAAGGTAAATACCCGACAATAACTATAAGTCTTATGTATAGAAACGCTTTTGATCGTGGATCTTCTTTAGCCATCCACTTATTGATTTAGGAGATCGCGTTATCTTCGCTGTATACTATTTTGAATAATGTGAACAAAGCTAAAAATACACTACCCTTTTTTTTTTTCATCGGGGGTTTTTGACAAATCTCAGCCAATGTGTCGGTTTACTAACTCATTTCTATTTTATAATACCTGCCTTTGTACGGCATTATTGTTCCAATGTGTATGCCAATCTAAATACTTCCAGGATATGTTCCGCATTCGCTCCACGGACCTTAACCTTTTACAAAAGCCTTACCGCATTATGATTTCGTTGCTCGATCGGTCGGAAATCGGCATTCCGCTTATTCAAAACCTCATTCGCGATATATTACGCTGTACCTACGAATTCACCCGCAAAAACCCGGTTCCCCAAAGCGACAAGGTGCTTCAAACCGCCCGTATGTTTTTTGAAATGACCGACCCCTACCTCATTTGGGCCAAGTTAACCAAGGTGGCCTTACGGTGCTTGGACTCAAACACGCCGCAGCAGGAGGCCGAGGAAACGCTGGAGCTGCTGGACTTCTATATCCATGATATCTATATGGAGGAGGAGGAAACGAGTCTGGTTCACCTACCTCTGGTACTCTATAGTCTTCTGGCTGCTGTTGAACGACATACCAGCGCACCCGTTACCGATACCACGTGGCATACGCGGCAAAGACTTATTCGTTGGCTTTGGGCTCTTCGCCTGAGGCTTCCTGATTCAGTCTTGGATCTCAATGTGGCCTATCTGGTTAGCATCATGCCTTCCAGTGGGTCGGATGGAACTAGCCCCCATGATACAACCCCATTGGCGACCGATATGCCCCAGCGGCTAGACCAACTGGTAGGCCAGTTCTACCAGATTCCCGCGCCTGGTGCTAATGGTGCTCAGTCCGACGACATTTTATCCGAAGATCAGCAGATTGTGTCCAAGGCGACGGTTACCGGTCTCCTGGACGCCATCATGTTGGTCGTTGACCGGGAACCCGGTCGGTCCTTGAATATTCCCCCCGGTCCAACCTACGCCGACGTGGCTCTCCAGCGCCTGGCCCACCTGGTTAAATGGCACGCCGATGTAATCGGACAACGCGAAACCAGTGACCAGACTGTTTCCCCCTTTCTCCTGGATACTCTAGAGCAATTACTTGACCTGTACCAAGAGTTGGCTTCCCAGGAAATCTCGGCGCCCGACTCAGAAAGAGGTCCGGTTACCCAGCCAAGGGGCGGTCTCAGTACCATCAAACCACTTACCGAGCGCCTTTTCGAATGTCTCCTAGTCGTGCGTGATTTTAATGTGCTGCGCCGAGGCCTGCAGTTTACGCTTGCTGCCATTGCACAGGGGCTATTACCCGCCCAGGACTTCCTCCAGCCCTCATCGACGTCGGACCCCAACGGACCAGCCGTCTGTGAACAACTCATCGACCACTTGTGGTCTTTCCTATCCCCCGGGTTCGCCAACTACCATTTGCTGGTGGTCGAACTTCTGTGGAATATGGTGGACGTCCTCGGTTTGACCCATGTGGAAGCAGCCCTGCGTACCTTTATGGGAGTTTCGGACCCCACTCTCAAGGAAGTAGCCATGACCCGCTTCGCTGTTTTTTGGTCACTGTCAGAGCGATTATCGGCGGCCGACCTGACTCCCGTCCGGCTACCGGACCCAGGGCCATCGGTGAATATTGGTTCATTCAACTCTGCTCACCCTTTACTGGCATTCAGCCGCCTGGTTCTTCTTTCGTTGGATAATCTAAAAGACACTCAAGCAACCGGACTGTGCCGCATTACGGAACAATGGATTCGGGGTAATTTGGCCCATCCCCAGCGGATCGTCAATACTTTTGTAGCCCTTTTTCTGCTGGACCCCTCAATGGTGCGGGATTCGCTCGTTTTCCCCATTGAAGCGGATAGCGACGGTGCGAACCCGAACGAAACCCTGGCCCCGCTCCAGCTACTCTCCTATCGCCACCCCTTCAATGCGGACCAAATGACCTATATTCTCAGCCAGTTTTTCATTCTTTGTAAAACGGCGGGCCAGCCCCTACTCCATTGGATGTTGGAAACGCCTGTCCCCGAAGTGGTGCGCGGCTTAATCCGGGATAGCTCCGACTCTAACCACTTTGCGCTGCAACCCCTCACGGAACAGAGCACCTATATGGAGGTCATTCTCGAGCTCATTTTCCGCTTTATCATCAGCCATAGTTACCTGGAAACTGGACTCACCCTCTACCAGCAAGCCCATGGCAGCGGGGACCTATCCGCTGCTTCCCCTCCCTCTCCCCCTCGCGAACACCCGATCCAGACGTCAGCCCTCCGCTTGGCCCTGTTCTTCCTCACCCACATCCCCTACTTGGATACCACCGCCCGTAGCCGAGCCGAGGCCTGTACCATCGATGAGCTGTTCTACTGTGTCCAGCGGGGCATTATCAACCTGCAGCCCAATCTACTGCGACTGCTTTTGTCGATTATGGCTGTGAAGACCCAGTCCCCCTTGACCACGTCAGGAAACCCCAACCGCCCTCTCCAGCACCCCTACGAAGCCACCCAGCAGTTGATTGGGATCAATATGGACCGCTCCCTTAGTTCCGGGGACAGTAACCGGCTCAATAACGCAGCACTGTTTCAGTCACCGTCGGCCCGGTTGGCGGCCCCCCGATACCGTGTTGCTAGCGGACAGCTCCGGCCCTTCGATAGCCCCACGGTGGCCCAGTCACCGAGCGCCCGTCCCTCGGCCTCAGAGAAAGCCAACTCCGCTGGTGATGCTCGATCGAGCAACAGCCACTTGGAGTCGAACCCCCTGGTGACCCGAGTGATCCTTGATGCCCTATTCCTACCGTCTAACCGACGGGTGCTGCGCTCCTGGGTTGATTTTGTGGCCCTCGCCATGTCCCAGTTTAGCCAATCTTTCGGACGTACCCTCTGGCCGATTGCGGTACTGATTTGCCTGCAATTGAAGGATGCCAAAGAAACCCTGCGACTTGTGGCGGAATCGACGGAAAGCTCCCTGTATCGGGGCCAATTGGCTCGGCAAAGAATCTGCTTTGTATCCCAAACACCCCGAACCACTGACCCGGGCCAGGGGGGAAATAGCACAGTTGGCGAAGGAGCGGTCGCCGTGCCGAGCCGACGCTCGTTCTTACCGCCGGAATTGCAACCTGCCCCAGCTTTAGGTGACCGCCGTCACCCGCTGGCTGCGGGTTTCACTGGAACTCCCACGAAGCCCCGTAAAAACTCAACGGACCCCGGGGTAGGACCCGAGTTGGCCCTGGCTATTTATGACCAAGCGTTGACCTATCTGGACGCCCTGGAACATCTCCTGGTGTTTTGCCTAACGGACCAGAATGTTGTGGAAGGGGCCGTCAAGGGAGCCGATTCGCACCAATGGATTCAGTACGGGGTGTATACCGCGCTATCTCGTTCCCGGCACCGACACCAGAGACAGCAACAGCAGCGCGGCCATGCTGGAAGTATTTCGTCTACCCATGCCATTGACCTGACTAAAACCACGGCCTCCAGTTCCGCGGGCAAATCAGCGGCGTCCAAAGGTGCAACCGAGGGCAGTCCATCCAGTAAGGCCGCTGCGGATGCCCACCCTTCTCACCATACGCCTAACCATTCAGCGACTGGGTCCTCCGTCCTACACCCCATGACTGGCCTACGGTTTTTCGCTGATGCAGTGGCCAATGTGTTTGGGGCCTCGGGTGAAGTGGCAACCACGCCCACCAACCGTAATATTCGCCAGAGTGTACGGGAAACCATCCTTGCCGAGCTACCCTCCATCTTTAAAGTCATACTCGATCTGTGGTCCCTACTAGGTACGCAGGACTCGGCTGAACGTGGCACAACTGCCGCCACTAGTGACCCCGAAATGCCACCCGGTATTCCGTTGCCCCATAAGGATGTGCGGTTCCGTATTACCCAGTTCCTGACTAATTTGGCTGCCATTTGTCCCATTGCCGTGTTCGAGTCGCTGCTGGAAACGTGGTTCCAGGACAACCGCCATGTGGACTTCGCGGCCCTGCCCTGTCTGACACCGACTTTGGTAGCCCGTTTAGCGCCACCTTCCTCGAACAATAGCACTGGGGAATCCAAGGTCCGGACCAAGAGCGTGCGTGCCGTTCGCCCCGAGCCCCTGCCCGGCCAGAGCAAGATTGTGGGGCCGGTTCCTTTCCGACTTACAGCCCTGGAAATGCTCCAGGCCATCCCCGTAATGACCCCTGAGCGGGTTCTGATACTCACTATGGATGCTATTCTTGCCCGCAATCTAGGGGGAACGGTGGGAGAGTTTCCTTCGTTGGTTCCCAATGAGACTGAACCAGCCAGCCGTTTAAATGGTAATGTTCTGCACTCCCGATCGACGGGCTCACCCCACCCGGCAGCCTCTACGGGATCTATTGAGTCCACCCAACATTACGAGGCCTCCCACCATGGTTCGCAGACGGGCCCGACATTTTCCCTGTCCACCCCCTATGAAGGCTCCTATTATACCCCCGTTTCTCCGAATCTGTCCGAACTAGCCCTGATTAAATTCTTGGAGGCGTTCATCCAATCGCAGGACTTAACGCCGGCTACCCTGGTGCACATCGTTCCGGCTGCGTTGACCTTTGTGCAAAGCTACACCTCGACGCCCATTAACTACCACCGTACCGCGATGGCCTTGGTGCTACGCTTTTTCACTGGTCTCTGCCTTCGTCTCGCCGGCCAAGCGCGCATGGACTCCTTCCGCCAATTGAACCGGGAAGTGCTGGATACTTACTATAAGCTAGTGGATCAGTGCGTGGTCACGGCGGGCCGGACCCTCGAATCGGGTTTGCCCCAACTAAAGCAAATCATGAGTGAACCGATTGAACGCACTCGCTCCGGAAGCATTGCTCCCGAATCCCTCGGCAGTGGCTCCTTTGATCGGATTAATCGCCGAGCTGCCACCACCAACATCACCACTGGCAGTAGCGCCACAGGTGGCCGTCGTACCCGGGAACTCCTGGGGCCCAAGGCATTTAAGCTAACCGAGGAGGAACTGGTGTGCGAGATCCTCTACTACATGGCTGGTGTGGTACTTCCTTGGGGTACTACGCTCGTTCCCGAAATGGACAAGTTGCAAAGCCTCTCGGCCAGCATAATGTACCATTTAGGTGGGCCCTTCTTACGTGGTCGATTTACGTTTATTCATCCCATCCTAACTTTGCCAGGATCAAACATCACCTATGCGGTACACCCCTTTGCACCCGGATACCCGGGCCCGGACACAATGGTGGTTCCTTATCGCGTGGCCCATGCCATTGTACGGATCGTCGTGGAACTTGCCTTTATCCCCCAGGTGTTCAAGACATGGAAAAAGGACGTTTGGGATTACTATTTGGATGCCAACGGGTTCTTTGTCAACTACGGCATGACCCATACCCAGCTCCATGACTGGAGCCGGGTCATTACGGCCGTGGTTACAACCGAGAAGGATCGCTTCACGGAACTTCTGACCCGCATCACCACCGCTTCGCCTACCAACCTATTCGTTAACCGAGAGGCTGAGGCCGTTTCTAAGGCCCTGATGCTCCGCAAGCTATCGTTTCTCCTTCTGAGTGGTGAGATGGACCAGTACACGCCCTTTTTGCCCACTATCCAGGAGAAATTAGTGGACTTGTTGAAAATGCCCCACCCGTCCGTTCTGGTCCATATGGAAATCTACATGTGCTTACGTATCCTACTCTGCCGAATTTCCAACCGCTACCTATCCAACTTTTGGCCGGTCCTTCTCACCGACCTGATGCAGCTCTGCCGGGATGTTCTGGACCACGACGCTGAGCCTACGCCGGAACGGGCCAATCTATTCCTGGCCGCCTGTAAGTTCCTGGACCTGTTGATTATCCTCGAAACGAATGAATTCCAAATCCACCAGTGGATTTTTGTCACGGATACAATGGAAGCACTCTACGGAGGCCGCCAAGTAAGCTATGCACTGTTAGACAAAATGAGTGCGGATATGCTCTCTTTTTCCGTCGGACCAGCCGTGGGCCGTTCCCCTTCGTCCCGGGCCCGCGCTAGTCGAACCACGTCCATTACCCAGTACCTGCCGCCTTCGACTACCGATGCAGAATCTATCCACTCCATCGAATCGCTGCTAACCGGCCATTCAACCTCGTCCGAATCCAACCCCCCTCCTCCTACCCCTTTTTCGCCTGGTCTCAAACGACCCATTTTAACCATGAGTTCGGTCACTTGCATCCAAGAACTCGAACCCTTCATCCATAACATTAGCCTCTATGCGTACCAGGCCACGTACTTATTGGCAACGCCGGACTATCCGTTCATTGAAACGTTATTGGAGAATGACCTCATGTATACTTCCATCTATGGCGAACACTCCCTGACGGTTAGTAAAATTGGGGCCCAGTTACCTTCCAATTTTAAATCCAACGTAGCGTGTGTGCTCAACGACATCCTGACTGGTCTGTAGATCCATGCCTACGGTGTTCGTTGTACCATCATTGTGTTTCGGTCTATATATATATATATATATATAATCTCTTTTTAAATATTGTCCGACCAACCTCTGGGCTGCCATGGGTAATTACATATTTTGATTGTGTGTTTTTTTTTCTTTTGAAAAATAGTAATGTCTTGCATACTATATCGCATTCCTTGAAAATAAATAGTCCTTGCAAATTTGTTGGTGTCACCTCTGCTATGGTTGTTTTTAGGGTACAATCTTTTTAGTTGGGTTTCTCCACTGACAGCCCCTTCAAACGTGACTGTGGGTCTTCTTCCTCTGGTAAACGAATTATTCGGTTATTATTATTTTCAATACCATTTACGATCTTATATTTCCACCGAAATATTCCTTTATTAGATAAATGCTTTATTTAAAAAATGACACATTTTTCACATTGTCAAATATATTTTTCGACAGCTACAATGGCTATATTATTCAACCCCAGCTTTATTTATTCACATGCGGGCAGCGACCCTACCAGTGTCAGCCGGGAGGCACCCCCTTTGATGCCAGGTGTCTCTTAAAAAGAGTCAGCGGGCCCTGGCCACGTGGCTAAACCTAGTACCGTAAAACCAGAACCCTGTGGCAATATACATACTTATATCGCTCAAAACCTTATGCGGCTTGGCTAAACTTCATTCAGGTCGTATTTTTGGGGCTATTGGGAGGGGGGGGTCAGAATAAATCAATCCGTGGATAAAATGGGACTAGGGAGTAGCACTATTTCAAAATGGTGTAGCCAAAATAAAGATATGGCATCCAGCGTAGACATGAGGTAAAATCTTGAGAGCAGAAGAATTCCTTCCATTCAACCTAGATTGCGGACTAGTAGGACACGGTCAATACAGTGGTTGGCCTATCCCCCCACTACACTCCTTAATTCGTAGGGGAAGGTCAAAACTAAGAAGTTAAATAACTGTTTGGGTAAGTTTTTATTTGAGTTTTATTATATATCACACTCCATGGGTCAAACGTATAGCCCATCTAGAAATCTGGTAACGTGAATACAGATGCTTGACAATGCATCAGACCATGCTGGGCCTCAATTGGAAATACATGTGGGTGTGTAGGAGATGGATGAACGCCTTGGAGGTTGACAAATAATTAGAATTAGCGACTGTAAGTGGCTAGACGCGCCACAGCTCCCTCTTGGTAACGTTTAAATGCAGGGTCCAGCTCTAAAGTGGCCTGAAACTTACGCAGACCCTCGCCCACATGTTCCTCTAGGATTTCCTTGTAAAAAGGCACTGTGGCCAGTCTTTCGAGACGCATGTACGCCACAATATCGGCCAGAGTGGTTTTGTTACCGACGTAGTGGCCGGTACCGTTGCGGAGCAGCAGTTCGTCATGTTTCTTCAACAGGTGGATGGCCGCTACGCCGAGTTTCTTGAAAGCGGCCGCCTTTTCTTCCTCAGCCTTGGCGATATATAAAGCTTGGAACATGAGTACCATCACATCATTACACTGACCAAGCACCGCGTCCTGCTGGGCGTTGGACCGCACATCGGCGGGGCTCGTCCCGTAAAGACCGAAGCGGGCGGCCAGGTAGCGTTGGATGGCATCGGATTCGGTTAGGATAAACGAAGGCTCCGTCGAATCGGATTCAAATTCCTTGAGCACGGGCAGCTGACCGAAGGGGGTCTGGCTCTTTTCGGCGGGCTATTGGGTGGCATAGATCGATCGGTAGTCGGCGTTGGCATATTCCAGGATAGCGCGCGAAATTTCGCCACGGCCGCTGGCTTGAAAATACAAAAATTCGAGGCGGGTCATGCTGGATAATAGTTAGTCAATGGGGTAGAGAGAGAGAGAGAAGTGGCACTGGGGGACGGAGAAACAGAGTTGCAGGGGCAAGGAATAAAAGAGTAGCTCGAGGTTTTTATTAGAAGGCGAGGCAAGTGCCCATTTTTATAATGGATTACGAACTAATGGGCCTGGCTCACCGGGGAGGTATCAAGAGAGTCGGGGCCCCTCTATGGTTAGACATAGACCCACTGACATCCATTTACACTTAGGGGAAATGGCTGACTTGGCCCAAAATAATCTGTAATAGTCTGAGATGAAAGACCCAGGTAGGTTGGTGAAGGGGGTCCTCAATCTATTAGTCAGCCATCCGGTGGATTGACCGGCCTGAATTACTTGTATTACGTAAGTGAGGGAACTGTCTCACCGCGTACCAACCGCCGTTTATCCTACTCTAAGAAACAGCCCCGCAAAGTAGAGCAAGTCTTACCTACTACATGGGGCTGGCATTATTGGGCAATATTCTCTCACTGGCTAAAAATCCAGTAAATACATTTAAGAGGAATATGATTAGAACTCCGACTCCCCGGTGCTGTTCGTAATTCCCGAATAAAAAATAGGCATGTAGTTGGGGATTAATTAGGATGTTCCAAAACCCCGGATAATTTAAGTTATGGTCGGCCTAAAGAGCCGTACGTTTTCGCTGCAACTTGTACCAATGACCTGAAACGCCTCATGATCCCACTTTATGTCAATTTGAATCGGCCCTTTATCTTTGGGTCGGCGTAGGGCCCTTATTCCACAATATACAGGAGGGGACACCCTCATTTGTCATCATTACCGGTTTGATATAGTTTGCGAGCCTAAACGTACACTGTGGCTAGACTGAGTGACAACTGGGAAATAAGCCAGCGACTAGGAAAAACATTAATATACAATAAGACTGATTGTGTTCAAGTAGGAAGTCTCCCAAACTGATCGGTGGCCCCAATATACCTGATGGGCCCGACGGTTGCATTCTAGAAACGAGCTGGATACCGAATAGTTACAAGTGAATTGGCAGTCATGGAAGGTGCTAACCCCGTATATTTCCTGTTATAATCCCCCAAATTGGGTGAAAGCCAATGGCATCACGAACCTGATCTACGACATTAATGTGGGCGGCCGTCGCCAAAGTACACCACATTGGATTAATACCAAAATCTGAAGGGGAATGCTTGTTGTCATAGTATGCTTCGGTGGGGTATCGGCCAACCAAACTGTTCCTAGAGTATACATGATGCTAAACGGGTATGCCCTGTCATAAATAAGATGCATGTAAAAATGTACCTAACTGGATCATTTATTAATTGATAGATAGTTGGGTAAACTCGCTATATTTGAGCAGTAATATCAGTCTCGTTAATTGGATACTTCTGTAAATAGCATGATTGAGCCTTTCCAATCTATAATACAGGTCCATGTAACAGGAATATATATATGACACATGTAGTTGTAATAGTTATAGAAATGTAGAGGGACTTAATGAAAACCCATCGGGGTGCTGCTCTTTACTAAATTTTATCCAATGCAAGGGGAAGATGTAAACTGCCCCCCTCACACAAGATGATCCAATAGGACCTAGTATAACTCCTCACCTGGGATAGTTAAAGACCTACAATGCTACTATTTATTTTTACCTTTACAAATGAATACATATCACTATTTATAATTAATCTGTAGAATATAATGTGGCTCAGTGGTCAATTCGCCCTAGCAGGATCTAGGAGAACCTTACTATGCAAACCATTCATTTTAGGTCTTATTGTGCTATTACATATTTAATTTTCCAGCACGTTAGTTATTGGCCAATTTAATTAGTTTGCCCACGACATTATGGCTGACGGATAACATAGTGCAGCAACTTCATCCAGTCAACTAAATGAGATACTGGTGATGGCTCGCAGGTTGCCTTGGAAAACACCCAGATATTCCTCCCACTTCGCCAAGTCATTTTGATATCAGATGGTACATTATTTGGTCCCATTTCTTTTTTTTTCTTTTTTTAGTGAAGGACTGGTTAGTGAAAATTTTACGGCATTCGAGAGTTGGAAGCAACGAACTCAGTTTGCCATTTCAAGCCAAGGGCTGGAAGCCGATAAACAGTACATACTATATTCCAAAGTCCAAACCGAAGTGACCTTTGTTTACTATCAAGTTTTGTAAGCCAGTTCCCTTTATTCGGATTAGGTGTATTCCTTCTTGTGCTGCGACACATTCTCATATCTTCTTGTTCGATTCGACCCTTTTCTTAAAACCCACAGCATGTCACTCGGCGTACCACTTTGGTTCTCGAGTCCGACCGTCGTCTCCCCGAGCCAGGAGCTTCCCCTCGGCAGCCCGGAGGTGCCCCTATCGGCCGAACTCACCGAGTGTTGCCAACGGGAGGGCATTGCCCATTTCTTCGCCGTCCAAGCCGCCGTCCTCCCCCTCCTCGTCCAGTCGGCCCGCTGCGTAGCCACCCGCCATCGCTTACCCGACCTGTGTGTCTCGGCGCCCACCGGGAGTGGTAAAACACTAGCCTACCTTTTGCCGATCATTGAGAAACTACGCAGTCGGCGCATTCGTCGCCTTAGGGCCCTCATCGTCTTGCCCACCCGTGATCTCGCCCTACAGGTCAAGGCCGTGCTGGACCGGTTTACCCAGGGTACCGATTTGGTCAGTGCGGTGATTGCCGGTCAAGTGCCCTTGGCCCAAGAACAGGAATTGCTTACTGGCGGTTGTCCGACGGGGGCCGAGGACGACGACGACGACGACAACGATGGCAATGACAACAACGTCCCTAATCATAATAGCAACGACAGCGCCTTCCCCGCCGCTTTAAAGGGCGGCCATAGTGCCGTGGACATTATGGTCTGCACTCCGGGGCGGTTGGTCGACCATCTCCGCTCAACGAAAAACTTTACCCTGCAACATTTGGAGTTTCTGGTCATTGATGAGGCGGATCGTTTGTTGAATCATAATTTCCAGGATTGGCTGCCCAAAGTGCTGGAGTCCGCCGATGCTGCTACAAGCATGTCTGATATGCCTACTACACCCACCACAGTTGACCGCTGGGGGCTACCCGTCCATGACGCCGTGACTCGCCCCTCAGGCGGGCTGAACTCCCATATTTTCAATCGTCCTACATCTCGGGTAAGTCTACCTCCAAGTATTGATGATCCCGTGTTTCTAAGCTAAAATATATAATCAACCATATTTATTTGCGGACCCTGATTTCATAATCCAAATCCTTACTTACCATCTTAATAATTTTACCATCACTACCACTCTTCCGCCTGGATCTTGTAGATGCAAAAACTTCTCTTTTCGGCTACTCTATCGGACAACCCGGCCATCCTAGCCGCTCTGAAGCTATATAGCCCCCAATACATCTGCATCCGCGACGATTCTTTAGCCACTGAAGACGGCAACTTGGCCAACCCCCGGCAAATTACGGTACCGCCGACCCTCAAGGAATACACGTTGGTCTCCGACAGCGACACCAAACCCCTGGCGCTGGTTTATCTCATGTATCACCTCCAATTGGGCACCACCCTCTGTTTTACCCGTTCGGTGGAAGCCGCCCATCGGTTGTTCCAAGTGTTGGACGCCTTTAACCGAATTTATACCGCCGAACGGCAAAAGCAGCAGCAACCCGACGGACCGGAATTCAAACCCTTCACCTTGGCCGAATATTCGTCCGATTTACACCCTAGTGAACGCGAACGTTTGCGCGATCAGTTCGCCCGCGGGGAAATCCAACTCCTGGTGTCGTCCGATATGATCGCGCGTGGGTTGGATATTGAACAGGTTGGGGCCGTGATTAATTATGATGTACCGCGGGGTATTCAGACGTACGTGCATCGTGTGGGGCGGACGGCCCGTGCCGGTCGGGAAGGGGCCGCTTACACCATTTTGGAATCCCAGGAAATCGGCAATTTCTTCTCCATGATGGACCGCGCTAAACATGCGGAGAAAATCATTAAGTTGGAAACCGAGCGGGGAATCAAGGGGGGCTACCAACACGCCTACAAACTGGCCCTGCGTCGCATGCGCACCATTTACAAATAACGGCAGGGAGTGTGTGTTGACCCCCTCCGTATGTCCGGTGGAATTGGGTGTATTGAATCGTCTGACGAGGTTGGTGGGCTACTGATGTCACAATGATGAATGATATTTATTTTTATATTGATGCTGATATCCGCCTCCCTCAAGTCCAGCTCAAGAATGAGGGGTAAATAAAATTAAATCAGAACTAATATAAAAGCCGATTATTAAGCCCTGCTAAACGGCAGAAAGAGGACGAGCGAACATATATCTACAATTTAAAGGCGGGTTCAGGAAGATGGGATATGACTCAATTAACTGTCTCCGGTGAACTGTAGGTGGGCTTTCCTGGTATATTTCATATATTTATATATACATATATATAAACAGGAAATGGCCGGTGTTAAGTAACAGTTCAGTAGGGTGGCGGAGGGGGAGGATGTGGATAATAGGGACTGGGAAGTCCGGGTGAAGGGATGGCCAGTGATGAGGGTGGTGGCGGAAGTGACTGCTGTTGGGAATAGGTGGAGTGGGGAGGGGGATGTGGGTGTGAATGTGAATGTGAATGTGGATGCGGGGAAGGCCCAGTACGGTGTGGATTAGGGAGGTGTCGACCGTACATATCCTCAAAAATCCCAGTCGGTGGATGAGCCCCCACGTAGCGGTGATGGTCATTGCTGGGAGGAGGTGGCCCATGGGAGAGGTGGCCATGGGGCCCTGCGATGGCCGAAGAGGGGGGTTCCTGGTAGAGTGGGTGTGAGCTGGGGGGCGGCGGATACGTAGGTGTCGCATTGCCAACTCCAATACCCACCCCACCTGAATAAGGATTAGATGTTTGATGATAGGCTCCTCCTCCTACCATCGTGGTCGTCGCCACAGTAGAGGGATATTCAGATACCGGGGGATGCGTCGAGTGGTGGGGCTGCATATTACCGTAGCCCATTAGCCCCGGGGACTGCGAAGAAGGGTAGCTTTCACGACGGCTGAGGTGAACGGGTGTCGGCGGGTGAGAGGAATACGGGGGAGGAGTAAAATGACCTATGGGGGGGTACGTCAGGTTGCTAGGGGCCGGACCACCACCACTACCACCAACTCCACTGTTATTGGCTGATGAAGATAAACAGTCAGGGCCATAACCGGAGGGTTGCGGGTGGGTGGATCCAGGCCGGGGTAGGGCCATGGACTCCGGTCCGGGGAAACCACCGCCACCTCGGGAAGTGTTGGTGTAGGGGTCGGTGGAAGATGGGTAAGCGGCGCCTGGAACCATCATAGGTGGATTGGGCCCCGGTGTTCGACGGCCCGAATCGCTGAAATAGCCGATTTCCGGGTAGGTGGGTTGAGACGTCGGAGGTGGCCGAAATGCCGATGTAGGGGGAACGGAGGGTGAACTTCCGGTACGTCGGTACGGATCACCGCTACCACTACCATGGCTACTTGGGGGTATGAAGGATAAGGCAAGGTGCCGGTCAAGCGGAGGGTGGGTCAACGGGGGCATCCCTAAACTACCCGGGTTACCGCTCACATCGGCCAGGTTGGGGAGGGTAGGGGTGGGCGTAAAGGCCGACCGGCTCGCTCCCATAGATAGGCTATAGTGGGGGGAAGTGGTGGGGGGGGCGGTGGACGGCATCACAGTTGGCAGCATATCCGCCTGGGTCATGACAACATCATCCGGAATCTTCATAGGCTCCGGACTAGGGAGCATAAGGGCTTGTTCGGCAGGTACCGGGGTAGAAGAGATATAGGGAGAAGCCACTTCGGCAGAGGTATTTTCCGGTGCAGGTTCTGGTGCCGGTTCAACTGACGTGGAAAACCAGTCCATGATAGCCCCGTGTTGCCAGTCCATTGAGCTGTCATTGTCCGAGGTGGTATTTAACAGGGCGTCGATTTTGGTAATTTTCGGGGCAGCAACGGGGGTTGGCTCTGAAATAGGTGGAGGCGACGGGGGTCGCGCTTCAGGAGCGGTAGGGGTATGTAGGGTGGCCGATAGCACCGGGGCATAGTAAGTCGGAGGGGCGGCCGCCGATGGGGACAACCCAGGAAGCGAGGAGGGCGTGGTCTGGAGTGTAATTTTAGGTGGGGTTGCAGGTGGTGCCGGTACAGTTCCCTTGCGTGGTGATGAAGGTTCGCGGCTCATTGAAGTCGATGAGCCCCCAACCGCAATAGCCTTGGCCGCGGCCTTGTTTTCCAACATTTTCCAGCGTGGGTGAGTCTTGTTGTAGGCCCGTTTCTTAGGTACGAGGGCCACCGTCTCACCAGCAGTACTCGACGGGGGAACAGTTGAAGCAGGGGAGGTAGGGGCAGTTGATCCACTAATAACACTACTACCGGGACCAACCACGCCAATACTACCACCATCGACATTGCTACTACCACTCATGGGAGGAGGAGGGGGGTCATTGGTTAGCGGGTCGCGCCGCTGGGACTCCTCCACTACCTTGTCGAGCTTCAACCGCTCCTGATTATTCTGAAAATAATTCCGCACTTGGACCGCTGTTTTGGTTTTTAGGGAAGTGGCAATCTGTTCCCAGTTCTTGCCTATTTGCGCTAAATAGGTTAGGAATGCCGATTTTTCGGAAACTGACCAGTACGAGGAGTAGTGTGGTTTACGGACCGGGGCGAATGTGGCGGAATTGGTGTCATCAGCTGGGCTCGGGGCTACGTCCGCTGGGCCAGCCGCTACTGGTGTGGTGGGGGCTGCTATGGTAGCCATTGGCGGTGGTGAAAGTGGTGCGGGGAGTTTTATTTGAATGGGTGAGGATAAGGCTGTGGGGCTAGTCTCTGCTTGGGGCTTAGGGGAGACGACTGCATCAGAAGGGATATTCATAGAAGTCGACGCCTCCTCAGCTGGAGTCTCGAGTGACGCTGGCTGGGTTATTTCCCCCGCTGGACTCATCTCTTCGTCCTTCGGCATATCCAGGTCCGGAACTAAAAGCACCGGCGAGGCAAAAGACCCCTCTCCTTCGTCCACGTTACTAGCACGGCGACCATGGCGTGGACTGACGGGGTTGGGATCGACACTCTGGGGCAGGGTAGCCGCCCGCGTTTGGGCTGCCACCAAAACCTCGTCGCTAAACCAGTCGGGGGGATTTTGGAATGCATCGGCGCCGTATTTCCGACGGTAATTGTGGTAGAAGTTGCGGCACTGGTCTTCCGTTTTGGTGCGAACCATTTGGGAGACTGCCTCAAAGTCGCGGCCGTGTTGACGGTAGCCTTCCACCGCCAAGACCCGATCCATGTCGGACCAGCGGGCGATAGTTGTAGTGGTGGTGGTCGAATTAGTAGTCGGGCTGGCATGCGCTAGAGAGGGGCTTGATAGGGGAGTGTCTTCGGCCATTGCCGTTGGTACGGTTACCGGGGCAGTTGGGGATGACGCCACTACCATCGGCACTGCAATCTCCACGGAGGGAGGACGTGGCGCCGGTGGTGGCGGAGGCGATACTGGTGGTGGAACGGAAGGTTCTATTTGTGGCTCGAGCTGTTCAGGAACCTTGGGGGAGACTAGCGGAAGGGATTCCGCGACCGGGGGTAGAGTTGGAGTAGGTAGTTCCGAGATTGCCAAAAGAGCCCCCGGACTCTTAGATGCGCGTCGTAACACCGCAGACACAGACACAGAATCGGGCTGCGATGTCCGGGATGAAGAGCGCCGGCGTATTGCCACCGGGGCCAATAATTCAGGCAGCGCTGGAGTGGGGGTGGGAGGTACTGGAGGATCCGATGGGGCTGATGGGGCTGATGGGGCCGATGCGGAGGGTATTTGGGAAGACGACGCCTTGCGCCGACGGCCGCGGCCCCGATTTTTGAGGGGACATACGCCCGACCGCGCGTGGGAGGTACGGCATTCGGGACAGGGTGAAGTGAGGCCGGCGGAAGGGGGGCGACTCGGGGGCGGCGAACCCAACCCGAAATGGTCTTCCGCTAAATTAACCGGAACTTCGTCATTCAGAGAAGCCCGGGACCGGGTTCGCCGGGTTGGCTGTCGGCTATTGTCGACCCCCAGTGTGGGTGCCGCGGGTGGCGGTGGTTTAGGTGGGGCTTTAAGAGTTGGGAGAAGCGCTACTGAATGGGGTTCATAGCTGCCTAATAGAGTGTCGAGTTCATGGAAGTCGAGGGGGCCCAAGTGTTTAATGCCTAAATCCCGCAGTTTTTTGCCGCGGCCTGACATGTAGCCGGTAAGGAAAGCGGCCTGGCTCAAGCCCAGCCCCAATCGCCGGGCCATGCGCAACTCGCTCCGGCCTTGGGAGGTTAGGAGGAACTTGAAATGGAAGTGCTTCTTCATGCGGTAGTAGAATAGCACACACTGGGTGATGGTCTTGCCGTCTACAAACGATGAGATTTTTCCGAATCGCTTGGGGTAGGTTAGGTATTTGCGGATAAATACATCGCTCTGGGATTTAGACCAAATGCCGGCGCTCGTTTCCGGCATTGGTTTGCCAATATCGTAGTATTCGCGCGGGTTGGCCACGTAGCCGTTGGTATTATGAAAAAGAAATCGTTCCCGTTCGGCTGGGTCAAGGATCATGTTGGGGATAACGGCGGCGGTGCGGGACGACCGCACATCGGGGTTATGCATTTCTTCATGCTCGAGGGACTGGATGATTTCCATCAATTCGGCTTCACTCCGAACGGCATCACTACTGAATACCGCCCCGCTGCCCGAAGTGTTGCGCCGTTTCTGGCGCGTCACGGTGGTGGTAGTACCTAATTGCAGATGCCCCGTCGTAGTTGACGAAGGGTTCCGATCATCCGCCCCCACACTCGTTTGGCGCGATGATGGGCCGGTACTTTCGGGAGTGGCGGAGACAAGCCGACCGGACTGTTGTAGAGAGCGCTGCCACGAATGATACAGGTGCCTAAACTGCCGCTTGAGCTGGATTTCCTTGGCATGCACAGCGGCGCGTTGGGCCGCTAAATGGGTGGCCATGAGCGGGCCCCAGCGCTGGTGGGCCCTTTTATTTTGCTCGTAAAACGGGTAGGCCTCGATAGTCTGGGGGCCCGGTTGGAAGTGGGGGTCTACGGCTAGAATATCGGAATAGTCGAGGTGGTCGAAGGGGGCGGCGCGACGCCAGTTTTCGGCGTAAAGGGCTTCCCAGTCGGGGTCGGGGTTGGGGCTGCTGGAGTTCAGTCGTTGGACGGCGAGGGCCTTGGCCAATTGGTGGACACGGTCCCCGGAGCGTGGCGGGGTGTCAACATCCATACGCGTAACTTCGGTGGTGCAGGATGGGTGGGGTTACTGGGGATTTTAAAATGAATAGTGTAGGGAAATAGAGGTATGGTAGATGGAAAGGCGGCCAAAGAACAAAGTATATATTTAGGTGTGGGAATTAAGAATGAGAGAGATGCAGCAATAAAGTCCAAAGAATTCAAGGTGAAGATACTTTTTGCAGGACGCTGTTCCCGAATGCGCGTTGCAGAGGAATTGCGGATAGCCAAAACGAGAGACATGGCGAATAGCTAAGGGCCAGAGGCTTTTAGATAGCGTGCATGGAGTCTGTATGCGGCCATTTCGGGAATTTGGAAGAGGCCTCATATTAATGGACTAACGTGATCCTATTTTAGTCTTGGGCAATTAAAAAAAACAATCCCATTTTTCCCCACGCATTGAGGGTTGGTTAATGCTGGGGAGAGTGGTTGATTATGGCTATAGTTATGCACCAATACATCTTTCTCTCCATATATATCCGCATTTACCGTCTCGGCTTAAGCATACCGTATATATACACGAAAGGCATTTAATTGGTTCAGCAGAGAATTTTACTGACTGGAGTTGGGGTAGTAATACAGTAAGAAAAGAAAGGGTAGCCTACTCCTTTTTTTAACCCTGGCTACTACTAGAACCCTCCGCACACGGGTGAAACCCTACGTTTAGCACAGGCGACTACTACTACTCTAAAGTCTTTGCTGGCTCCTCTCTGTCTTCTTGTTCCAGTGTCACTTATTCCTTTATTCTTTCCTTCCCGACTGCCTCGATTACCCGTCACCTCAACCCGAACTCTATCCCCTCGTCTTATCCACCATGAGCGCCAATGCCAAATACCAGAGCCCCCTCACGTCGCGTTATGCGTCCGAGGAAATGTCCTTCAATTTCTCCAACGACAAGCGCTTCTCGACCTGGCGCAAGTTGTGGCTCAACCTGGCCACTGCTGAACAACAGCTCGGACTGACCGACATCACCGACGACATGCTCGAGGAAATGCGGCAGAATCTGGTAAGTAGACTGCCCCCCTCCCGCCAATTTCCGGGTCTCTCTCTCTCTGTCTATTACGCCCCGGTTATTCCCGTTAATGACGTTAATCCGCAGCCATTCGCCCCTTTTTGGTTGATGTGACCTTCCTTTGCTTAGCACTATTCCTTCTTTAACTAAACTAATTCATTGATCCTCCCATCACACCCCAACTTTCTTTCACCCATCAGACCAACATCGATTACGATCTGGTGGCCGAAGAAGAGCGTCGCCGCCGGCACGACGTCATGGCCCATGTCCACGCCTTCGGTGTGGTTTGCCCCAAGGCCGCCCCCATCATCCACCTGGGTGCCACGTCCTGCTTCGTGACGGATAACGCCGATCTCATCATTCTCCGCGACGGCTTAGATATTCTCATCAGCAAATTGGTGCGGGCCATCGACTCCCTCACCAACTTCGCCGTGGCCCACAAGGACTTGCCTACCCTGGGCTTCACCCATTTCCAGCCCGCCCAGCTCACCACCGTCGGCAAGCGCGCCACCCTCTGGATCCAGGAACTGCTCTGGGACCTGCGCAATTTGGAGCGTGTTCGCAACGATCTCCTGTTTCGCGGTGCCAAGGGTACCACCGGCACCCAGGCTTCCTTCATGGCCCTGTTCGACAACCAGGTGGACAAGGTCGAAGCGTTGGACCAGCTGGTGACCAAACTCTCCGGTTTTGCCAAGCCCTACGCCGTGACCGGCCAAACCTACCTCCGCAAGGTCGATGCCGATATCCTCAACGCCATGGCGTCGTTCGGTTCGACCGCCCACAAGATCGCCACCGACATTCGTTTGTTGGCCAACCTCAAGGAAATCGAAGAGCCTTTCGAAAAGAACCAAATCGGCAGTTCAGCCATGGCCTACAAGCGTAACCCCATGCGCTGCGAGCGCATCTGCTCCCTGGCCCGCCACATCATGGCCCTAGCCAGCGACGCCCTCAACACCAACAGCGTGCAGTGGTTGGAACGTACCCTCGACGACAGTGCCAATCGCCGTATTTCCCTCCCCGAGGCCTTTTTGACCACCGACATTGTCCTGTCCGTGCTCCAGAACGTCTCCGACGGCCTGGTGGTCTATCCCAAGGTGATTGAACGCCGGATCCAGCAAGAACTGCCCTTCATGGCCACCGAAAATATCATCATGGCCATGGTGAAGAAGGGTGGGGATCGTCAGGTCTGCCACGAACACATCCGTGTCTTGAGTCACCAGAGTGGTTACCACGTCAAGGTCGAAGGCGGGGAAAATGACCTCATCTCCCGTATTCGTGAGGAACCCTACTTTGCCCCCATCATCGAGGACCTGCCCGCTCTGCTCAACCCCTCCACGTTCATCGGGGCCGCCCCCACCCAGGTGGTGCGCTTCATCGAAAACGAAGTCCAGCCCGCCCTGGCGCCCTATACGGAGGCCATCAGCCAGAAGCAGGCCGTCCAGCTTCAGGTGTAAATCTCGGGCTTTTTAATTATGCGCCATCTAAGGGGTAAAACTAGCCAAACCCGTTTTGGATGCTTCTCCTTTCCCCGTTGTTTTTAATTTAATATTTGCTGCTCTATTCAGTCTAACAATCGTGCCACGCGCGAGAATTACCGCCACCCTTAACTATCGGGATCTTTTATAACGGTTTCTTTATTTAGGCTTAAAAATAATAGAGCCGTATATATAAGTACTTAGAAAAACAAAGTCCGTGTGAGATTATCTTTATGATTATCGATTAGGAAGTAGGATCAATGAAAGACGATTTTATGAGGCGATCATGCCAATTTTGGGTTTGTAAATAGGGATGGTCAGGTGGGATACATGTCAGCTAGTTATAACATATACTACTCTGGCCATCACCAATCTTTACTAGAATATAGACATCGCAACCAAATCTGGTCCAGTGGAGGGTTCAATTATTTACATGGGGACCCAAACTCACCAAGTCCATATCTGAACCGATTTAACGGTAAGATGCAGTTGAAGGTAGGAACTGTTTGTGGATATACAGCTCCTCGCCATTGGCCTTTATTTCCTTCTCTAATATGCGTTCAACCGACCATTTCTTGCTCGTTTTCATTGGGGATCAAGGAACACTTGGTGGCCATACCCTCCGACGGCGCCGCAGTGGATTCCTCCGCCTCCTCCTGCATTAGCTTGCGCCGTTTCTTAGCTTGGTAACGCTCGTTAGTGACATCTACACTACTCTGGCGCGCCCGTTCCAAAAGGGGCACGTATTTGCGGTTAGGCACCAGCTGTCCACCCCCCGAACTGACCAGCGTGACCAAATGGACACCTAGGCTGGCCAGTTGTTGGGTCGAGGCATCACCGAACCGGAGGTTAGATTGGGGCTGGGGAACGGGTAGACGGTTCAACTGTTCGAGACCAGCCCGGGCGGTCAGGGCCTTAATGCTGTGCTCGGTCCACATTTCGGTCAACCGCTGGTGGGTAAGTCGCAGGGGTTGGAAGGACCGTTCGCTGTCGTAGCGCCACGTTAAGCGCGGCTGGTAGTAACTATCGTACAGAATCAGGGGCATTTCACTGGCCATGGGGTACGCCGGTTTCCCCTGATTAGGGTCGACGGTCAGAAGTTGATCCACTACTGACGGCGCTTCCAGGCCCTGGCCCACCAGGAGGAGAATACCCACCATACAGCGCACCTGATGCCAGAGGAACGCCGAGCCGCGCAGGTCTAATTGGTAGAACCGGGGCAGTCGGTTCAGGTGATTCAAGTCCCGGTGGGGCAACCCCCCGGCGGGATCTTCAACGGGGGTGATGTCAATTTCCAATACGGTGCGCTCGAAATTGGTAATTTCTTTGGCCGGGTCGATTTTACAAAAGTAGCGGAAATCGTGGGGCCCTAGGAATTTACGGGCCGCTTCGCGCATGCGGTCTACTTGGAGGGGTGGGTAGCCGTCATCGGAAAAGTAGTACTTGTAGTGGCGCCAGATACAGTCGAACCGGGCGTTGAAGTCCAAGGGGACAGGGGCCCACGCAACGACGCGGATATCCGCGGGTAGATCGCGATTCAGCATACGGATATAGGGCAGTTCCCGGGCGTTCAATGCGACCGTTTCGTCACTCTCCGAACTAGGGGTAGGACCATCAGGTCCAGCAGCATCCTCCGAGCAGGAGGGGGAGGGTATCGCCGAAATGCCTAATTCGGTAGCGGGCCGCCAGACCTGGTCCAAGTAGGCCGGGGCGGACCGGGAGACTTGGGCCAAATTCGACTGGTCACCGGGTAAGTCAGCTCGACCGGCGGGATTAGATCCCTCGGCGGGTTCCTCGGTACCGGGTCGAATCCCCCCCAGCACGGACTCGACCTGATCAGCGGGTAAACAGGACCGGATATCCAGGGCCACCACTTGGCCCAATCCACTCACCCCCCGATCGGTCCGCCCGCACCGGGTGTACCGGCACTGACTGGGGTTTTCGATTAGGCGGCATTTCTGGAGCGATTGGAACAACTTGGCCTCTACCGTTTGTAGTTGGTCGTTATCCCCTTGGGTGGCAAAACCGAAATAATCCCAGCCGAAATAGGCGACTTTGAGGGCGATGCGACGCTTGGCATACTTGGACCAGTCGAAGTCGCGTTGCTTGCGACGGGGTTTCGGTTGGTTATAGGGGGCCAAAGGAAGGCGGGTTGGGGTGCTGGTGCTGGTGACAGCAGCGGCAGTGGCAGTGGTGGGGATAGTTTGGGCCGGGGTAGGGGTCGAGGCAGTGGGTTCAGGGGCCTGGGGAGAAGCCCCCACACCCGCAGTTGGACGAATGGCAGCCGTAGACTTGTTTTCCAGGTCCTTTATCCGCGCAATCAACTGGGCCGGGGTCCAGTTTTCGTAATCCCGGGGGTTCGCTGAGGGCACGACGGGTGGTGGTAGCTCGGACATGGGGTGGACGGTAGAATAAGACGAGCGATAGGGCTGACGCGGGAAATGGAGACGGGGCGGGTAGTAATTTGCCAATGCGAACGATTTAATATGCCGGAATACTCGAGAAGAAATACCCCGCATGGAGGTGCAGCGTGTGGAATGAAAAGGAAAGAGAGAGAGAAAGAAAGTTCGGTCAGCCAATTGAGCACATGAGCACAAGGTTGGGGTGGGGGAGTGTATTTCGAGTATTCTTATATTATTATTTTAGGGGAGGGTTGTTATAGTAGAGGAGGACGAGAAAGGTGCATAATTCAAAGGGATTACAATTCTCCCTATTGGGAAATTATCTTGCCTGGTCTAAATTGAACGAGAACCCTATCCTTTTCCTTATTATCCATGTGGTTCAGCTACTTGTATAATATCACATACAATCCCAAAAAAAGAGACTAAACCTCCTATTACAACAGATCACCTGACCCGTATCAATTGACCTGTTAAGCCTTGTTGTCGCCATACAGCACCAGCCAGCCCACCAAGCACACTTTGAACTAAACAGAAGTATTTTTGACTCCTACTAGGATACTCTCTATTTTGGCATCATTAGGTAAATAAGTTTAAGTTGCCTCGTCATAAATAACTTCCAATGCCACATCTGCTCCTGAAGTAACGGGGTAGCAAGGGCCGGGTTCTAAAATTCACGGGAGCAGTCTGTAACATGCCTCTGTTGTGGACATCAGTAGTAATGAACAGTGCCCCACCAGCCCTCTATATGATAAGGGCACGAATAATAACTTAATACCAACTCCGGAACCCTTCGCAAGGCATAGGAGGTAGAATTTATTTTAAGCAAATAAATGTGATTGTATCGAAATGCCCTTCGAGAAAGGTTCAAGTTCGAGGACACGTCCAAATATAAAGAAAGTGAGCAGGCGGGGGTCAAATCTAAAAACACAATAAACAGGGCGTTATGATGCTCCCAAGGAGCCATCGGTACAGGCCACGCCGTTTATCAGGACAATGCACTACAGTCTAATTAGGATAGTCGATGCAGCCAAAATATATCATAGGGAGTGGATTGGGGATTAGATTAGATGGGACTATGCTGGGGATATGTTTATATGTATATATTATGGAGGAGGGGGTTGGTCCGTGTATGTGGCCTGCCCAGTCGGTTGGCCATAATACTAGGAAGTGTATAACCTTAACAAGACTGCTTACCATAAAAGCCCATTGGGCCGATTATAATAGAGCGCAATACCGACAACGGCAGTCAGCCGAATCTCGCGACCTGAATAAACAAACGGAAGTGGGAGTGAGTGCGAGTGCGAGTAAACACACGCTTACTCAGTACCGCGCAGAGTCCACCAGGTCAGGAAGAAGGGGATGCCGAAGCCAGTGGCGGTGAAGGCCATCATTTTGATGGCCAGGGTGGTCTTGTTGTTGACATTGAAGGGGATGTGGGCGTTGTTCTCGTTGTTCCAGTGGTGGTGGTCACTACGGAGGAGCTGGCGTCTGGCGAAGGCACCGCGGGAGATGATAGAGCGAGTGACGAAGGCGGACATGGTGCTGGATAAGTAAAAAAAGGAGCAAGTGGTGGTGTGATTGGTAGGATTGATACGGGAAATTAGAGAGAGGAGTAGTTAAATAACCAAAGGGAAGGCAGAAGAGAGAAACGCAGGATCTCAAGCGAGCATGAATGGTGGAATGGGTGGGTTGTGGACTGATCTCGCAGGGTTTGTGTGGTAGTAGGTAAAAGTAGTGGTGGTGGTGGTGCTTGGGGTGCGGGGCAGTCCGGAAGAGCCGGCGGGGGATTAGGGAGATTCGCCCGTGAGTGCGAATGGGGGAGACTGGGAGAGGAGGTTTCATTTGTGGATATCACCGAACCAACCCCTCCGATATGTTTTGGTGGGGCAGTCCCTCTCGCCCACTCTTTCCGCCAGTACTATCACGTGATTTGTTATCGCATCATCCACTCTCTCCTATACTTTATATGTGCTATTCCTTCCTATACACAAACCACCCATTCACAACACCAACTATATTTCCTATGCGGCTCAACATTTTATCGGGTGGTATATTTATTACAGCTGCATATGACAAGGCATAATTGTCTATAAGAACATGGCTCAGCAGCATACCGCCCTAGGCAGATCCAACCGAGTTCTCTGCTCGCTTAAGCTGCTCGATAATATAATCCTGCAGCTCGGCACTAAGTTGGAACAGGCCCTTGAGAGATACCGTCCGATGCGTGGGCATCCGCTCGTAGCTCTCCGGTACAATACTACCCTGCTCCACCTGCACACTCCCGATTATGTCCTCGGGCCGCGGAATCCGGCCGTAGGGGGGTGGGTTTCGCTGGTCCTCCAGATGCATCCACCCGCTTTTAACCACCGACCGGGCCTGCGAGCTTAGAAAGGGATCAGCAACGTGCACGCCTTTACGAAGGGTTTCGTGTAGCCAATTTTCGAACTGGGGATTGCCGATGAAATTGGCCGGCCGAAGGCTAGGTAGAGTCGCAGGGGAGGGTGGCCCCGAAGCATGGCCAGCAGCCGAAGTGGAATCAGAAGAGGTATGGTCGTCGGCCACCACCCAACCAATGGTGGCTACGGTTCCGGGTTGGTCGGCGGTCGGTGCAATGTCCGAGGGACCGAGGAAACTCAAAGCGGCCCATAAGGGACGGTCATCGGCCAGGTCCGGCGAAGTAGGCCGTACTTGGGGTTGGAGGTACCAGAAAAGGTGAGGGTATTTGGGGTCGGCCAAGGTTCGCTGGGTGTGGTTAAACCGTGCCCAGGGACCCCAGCGGGCCCAGGTGGGTGTAAGACGAGGGGGAGTTTTAAGCGCAGCTGCGAATAGCATGGTGTCGGGGAGGCCAGAAAAGCGAGAAATAAGGAATATGATAGAAAGGGACTAAGAACGAGGGAATGAAGGTGGTTTAGTAGATCCCAATCCAATGCAATGGAAGTGTAACTAGTTAGAACAAACCTTAATGAGCAGGGCGGTAAATGGGGCTAGACTCAATAGCTGAGGACTTTAATGTGAAAGGGATTTGGATTTCTCCAACCGAATTCGCCCCCATGTAGCCCTGTCATTGGGCACCTTTTAAACCCTAGACCTGCTTGAGTTTGGGTGCTGTTAGTAAACCAGTCCCGAGGGCTTAGCGTCTCGTTGCTTAATGTAAGACAGGCAAAGTGACTCCAGCTGCCTTTGCATTTTTATTTTTTTTAAAACATTTATATAAACATATATAGAATGAGGGAATATACCCTTAAGGGAATCCCGGCCACGTCTTTGTTATAAGTTGTAGACTATCTATTTTCTAGAGGACCCAATGTGGATTAACACTCCGGCTCCAATTCACGCATTGCCCTTGTAATTCAAACGACCACTCCCAGGTTCAGCCACTGCATGCTCGATCGTGTGTTGACGCCCAGTGATCGAAATCCCATTTATATTATTTTCCGATAGACTAAGACGCCCCCGTTTTTTGCATCGCTAGTTGACCGCCCTCATTTACTTTCTACTACAAGCGTCTGTCATGTCCTCCAAGCGCACCGGCGACGAACCCGAGGGGACCTCGTCCCCTTCAGACCAACCCGACACCCCTAACTTAGACTTGAATAACGAATCCGATGAATACGAAGACGACGAAGACTCCTCCTGGCCCTTTCCCGACTCCAAAGACTACACGATCCCCACGGTTTACATTGGCCTCAACCAAACGGGCCTCATCGTCGAATCCGTCTCGTCACCCCTCCTGCCCTCCTCCCAGCTGTCCTCATACACATCAACGCCCGTACTTTCCACCCGAGAACCCTCGCAACACATGGATATTGATATCCTCGGAACTGGTCTAGGTCAGTTTTCTCCTCAGGCTATAGGTGACTTGGTTAACTCCGTAGCACCGGCCCCTATAGCTACGGAGGAACCATTTCACAGGCCCGATGGCAACGACAACGATGCTGGTAATGATGATGATGACGATACTGATAAGCTATGGGAGTCCCAACTGTTCGGTAGCAGTCCAGAAGCAGAACCATCGCCATCCCCCCCACCTTCGGCCGGAATTGAACCCATAATGCCCAAGGTTACCAAAAATAACCACCCTAGCTCATCTCTGATGTTACCCAGTCGATCGACCCAACCCCGCCCCGCCA
Organism: Dimargaris cristalligena; assembly: GCA_027576995.1. Classification (NCBI taxonomy): domain Eukaryota; kingdom Fungi; phylum Kickxellomycota; class Dimargaritomycetes; order Dimargaritales; family Dimargaritaceae; genus Dimargaris; species Dimargaris cristalligena. The sequence continues at coordinate 42,551 of JANBQC010000169.1, forward strand.
CCACATCTTCTCGGTCGTCCCCCACTCCCCACCCGACCCCTACCACTGCTGCTACCCCCACCCCCACCTTTCTACCGTACATCCCAACCCCTACGCTGCCCCCACCATCTACCCCCGCCTTTCACCTGGCCTCTTCCCCCTCAACAACCTTGTCGGAGGCGAACCATGCCCGTAAGCTCGCCCTGTCCCGGCCCATAACGAACATGACCCAATGGAACCAGAACCTGGCCCTCGATATCCAAGAAGAACTGCACCAGGAAGCCCTCGTCCTAGACCGGATGACCCAGGCCATCATCAGCCGACTTTCCACGTTAGCCATTGAAGAATCGCTTCTCCGCATGATGCTCCAATCCCACAACTCCGCCGGGGCCACCGCTATTCTCCAGGCCCACTCGGCCACCGTCGCCAACTCACCTAGGGCGGGGGGAGTGGTCGACGACAACGACCTTCCTCCACCGACGGATAATAGTGACTGGCCAGCGGATCTAGATCATGAACGGAAGAGGACCCTGGCGGTGGAACAGTCGATGGGTGCGATGAAGGAGAGTATATTCGCCCATATTGTTAATCAACTAAAAGAAATGGAGTCCGACCAAGACGACCTGTTTCAAAGTGATACGGACGACGAGGCCGAGTTGGATTCGGCGGACCCCGTCGATAGTGACGGCAATGGCGATGAATATGGTGATGGTGAGGACCCTTCGGCTCGAAATACCCGGGTTAAACAGGATGAAGATTATGCCATGTTTGGGGCAGATGACGATGGTGATAATAATAATAATAATAGCGACGATGATGGCGACGACGACGATGACGAGGATGCAGATGAAGAAGAGGCCCGGGACGCTTTAAGTCAATTATTAGCGCGACTTGGTGGTGGTCAATAAATAAATTTATTACCCTCCCCCTACCTTTTTCGAGCTTCTCTTTCTTTTTAATATATTACCTTCTTGGACCATCCCTTGAACCTTAGACCTACTCTCCCATTTTGGAGAAATATATATATATATATATATTATTGACCCGGGGAGAAGGACTTCGGCCATTCATCCAATTATGCCTAGAATATATTCCATTGTATTTTGTCCCCTCCATCGCATAACCCCCCTTATTAACCATACCACGCATACCCTATGTATAACCTTTGGCTTAAATAAAATTATAGATCCATTTTCACACAAGTCACTTTCCTTTCCTCCTGTGGAATCTAATATATAGTCGGTGACTGTTCACCAGCCTTCCCAACTTGTCACTAGTTCGAACATTATAGATGATATATTTAATTTGCCGAACGAATGTCCCGACTGAGTGATGCAATCTATACTGTTTGCTCTACCAATCCCCGTCTATACTTCCTGGCGACAAAAGCACAGTAAATATCCATTATCGGATATATAACATAGAAGGTCATCCAGGCTATTTAACCAAAAACCTACTACATGAAACCAATAATACCAGCTGTTAATTATTCCCCTGCTAATTTTGCCATATACATATGGTGTAAAGCCTTGTACAATTGGACTAGATTTCATCCATATATTTATATTTAAATTTTCTATTATAGAAACTGATTTATAGCAGCGCCCTTTAGCATCGTCTTTAATATCAATAGGTCTGAGGTGCAGGATATTTTCGTGAATGCCAGGACTCCCTTCTATAGTAAAATAGGGGCTATATTTATATTTCAAATCGCCTACCGAATAATGCCATTTCTGAGGTTGGGGTAATCTGGCCCCATTAAAACAAACCAAAACATTGGTACTCTTTGATTAGTATCAAATGGCTTGAATATAGAGAAGGGTTTACCTATACGCGGGGAGTATCATGAAGCAAGTATAGGGCGGTCCAGTCCAGTCGTCAATATATAAGCAATCAATTGCAAGAGAAGCCTCAGGGGAATGGTTATAAGGGCTTCGGATAACCCCCAGGCGATACCCGATGCTTAGGCTATATGTGCCTCCAATAATCCAGTTGTCTTAGGGTGCCATCAGGAAATAAAGTACGGTTTTCCTCGTGACCCTGTCAAGTCCTTACCGGGGATTATTAGTCGACTGACAATGTAGGAGGCCTGGCCTGTTCAACTGGGGTTGCCACATTTGACAGTAGTATTGTTCTTTGTAAATTGTGATATTATTGGCATTAATCCAAATCTTTTCTAGACCCGAACAACCCAATGCCACCCAGTTATATTATTTTTATGCATTACCATCCATATGGTAACAGGCGTCCTATTCCGCATCCCCAATGCCTGTATCTTTTTCCCACAACCCCCTATCTCACTCCCAATCTGTACTGGGACATACCACTACATACCTGAGTACAAGCCAAGAGGGCAGTGCCGACCAGGCAGTCAGTGAACCCAAACAATAGCAGCACTGGAGGTTGGGTTGCAATATGAAAGTTTAGAATATTCTATTAGTATACCCAAGATGAGGGAAATGACATGGTTGGATATAGTGGAGGGGGTGTATGAAAGAACATTCACTTATCAGCCTTCAGTCTTCACCATGATTTGCCCCTCCCCTACAAGTGTGCTGCCTAATAGGAATATCATCAGTTACACCATTTGTAACTGATGCCAATATTCTATGAGTCTGGCTGGGAATCTTGCAGTTTTCTACAAAAAATATAAAATTACAGGCACATGGTAGTGAGGTATATGCCCAGCTGGCTCTCAGGCATGGGCTTTTAATTAAATAAGGCAGTGGGCTTATTGTTAAAACCTGATGTCCTTTTGTCACCCAGGTTAACCACTCTTAGTCCATTAAGAGTCCTAAGGATAGGCTTCCAATGGTAGGTGGGGCTTAGGCTCAGCCAAGTGGGCTACTTGTTAGAAATCACATGATCTATCATGATTCTTGTTCAGCTCTTGTGGGCACTATTTTATTCACTTTATAATAGCTGTCCCCTTCATTCTTATGGGTGCATCCTCTATTCAATAAAACAAATCAACTGGAGTTATTGTTTTCTCTTTGTGGCTTTCTTCTTTATTCATTACTATCTTTACTAGTAATTATATACTTATATAATAAAGCTTGTGGCTGTAATTCATTTAAACATTCTAATACTACTAGTGTCAGGTATGGGGCATGGTACTAACTAAATAAAGGCTAAGCAGTAGTAATATGCAAGGGACATGCAGGGACACACTTACTGGTTAGTACAAGGGGGTAAGTATATATAGAGTTTATTGGGATAAACTGGGGGGGGGTAAGAATAAGCTAGGGAAATTAACTGGGCCCAATGGGGCCCAGTTATATATACACAGGGATAACTCCAAAGGGAGGTCCCAAGGGAAAGCTACTACTAAATGAAGGTATAGATAAATAGGCCAACTGGATGGTCATAAGTATCCAGAAGACTCTTCAGATCAGTACTTGAGTGATTAGTGTGAAGAGGCAGAGTCTGGAAGGGGGAAAGGTTATATGATAAGGATAATCTTATGGTATTAGGTATGCTATGAGAAGACTAGTATAGTGCAATATAGCTTAATATGGTTAGATATTTAAGCCCATAGGATTAAGGCAGATTAAATAGTCCAACACCTTCTATCATAGGTATGATAGCTGTAAAGAACTAAAATCAAATTCTTGAAAACCAAACTTTATTTGAAAAACTAGATAATAAGAACTGAGAGGGAATGATAAACTTTCTGTTCCAAGAGGTAGTAGTAAGGGGGAGTATTTATATTCAAAAGGGGAAGCCTAAATGAAAAGATAAGTGAAATAATAGAGAAAGGGAGAGAAGGTCCCAGAATATTGGATGACTAAGCAGAGGGAAAGGGAGGGGAGTTCCCAGATAATAGTATTAGTCATCACAAAGGATAGGTAATACTCAGGTAACCAATAAATTCAATGTGAAATAATAAAAGGGAAAAAAGGAAAGAGAGAAAGTTATTTTTAGCTATACTTCAAATAGGGTCACAGTCAGGCCAGAGGTAGTGTGAATGTAAGGGTGCAGTCTGGCCAGGGGTAGGGGCACAGCTTAGTCAAGGGTATATAGGAAAATATAATATACTAATAGAAAAAATACTATACTAATGAAAATAGAGTAAAAATGACTATACTTGCCAGGGGTAAGGGTAGGGACTCATTCACTCATCAGGGGCATACTTCCAATAAGTACAAAAAATAGATAAAAAATAAAAGTAGGTAAAAATGTGGTAAGTTCACCACAGCTACTCTGGAAAGGGCCACATATTGTTGGCCATAAGAAAATATATCTTGATTAAGGAATACTGCTACCTTGGAGAATGTCTAGCCCTGTGACTTATTAATTGTCATGGTAAAGGTAGCTTAATCATGAAATTGCTAGTAGCCTGGAAGTATGGATACAATAGTAGGCTATATATAAATAATACTGAGTTGGTTCTAACTACATAGCTAGGTTCTTATCCTCTGGGGTGGTTCTACCCTGGATATATAGGTACTGGTCTAAATATTTAGTTAGTACTGGGTACTGTAGTTAGTTTAGTTTTAACCCTCCTTTAGTATATGGATAGATACAGGTGAAATTCAAACCAGCTGTATAATGAAAAATCCATTAGATGAGGCCAATATTACTGGTTAAAAGATATTCTCATATATATTTGTCCATATACATATTATGTAAAACCTTATAGAGCTGGTTTGAATTTCATCCATATAGATAATAGTAGTAGTAATTGGGCAGCAGTTCCAATCAATTAAGCACTGAGGAGAGTTTGGGATCAGGTAACCGGAAATGCTAATACTAAGGAGTTACACTTAGGGGTTAGCCCCATACATTTTTACAAAAAATAGCAGCTTTATAATATAGATATATACCCATCCCCTCATATTAATTAGTAAGTATGTCTCTTGTATGTCCCTTACATAAATATTACCCTAACCTTTATTAGTTAGTACTATACATCTTTGTTTAATGTTAAAAACCACTTAGCTGAGGCTGAGCTAGCCCTACTGTTAGAAACCTATCCCCAGGGCTCTTGATATCTTGATAGACTAAGAGTAGTTAACCCATGTGGCAACTATGATTAAGAAAAAGGAATGGGTATTATCCTACTAATCTAAAATACTAAATCCTAATATATTTCTAAACTTTAGCCTTTGATTATTAATTAACAATTTTATACCATTTCCTTAATTTTTTATTTTTTTAAAAATAAAATAATACCAATAGCACTGAAATTCATTTAAATAATAAACAAGAAAATGGGGTTGCCTGAGTCAAGTGCTTGTTAAGTCAATGATTATAAATATTTCTATATCCATACTACACCTATAGGGCCAGAGGTATGTGCAATAAATTTTCAATCTTGAAATCTCTTGAGATTCACTTGGATTACAGCCCTGAATGCATGCCTTTCGTTGAGGGTTTTCAACTGCCAGCCCATCTCGACGACAGCCGTTGCGGCATTATCAAAGGGTCCACTTGGTGAATTTTCGTCTGTTTCCGTGGAGGCCATCGGGACACTCGTTTCGTCAACATCGGCCATGGTACTATCCTCCCCATTGTCCAAAGGAGATGATTGACTGGAATCCAGATCCTCGATAGTGTCCTCGAGCTTCTCAAACAGTTGTATAATCGCTTCAACTTCGGTCTCAATGTCTTTGGCTACCACGGAGGTTGGACCTGTGCTACTACTGCTAGGGGCAACTTCGGGGATGGGGCCGGCAGGCCTGGCGGAGGCCAGGGCGTTTCTAAGCTCGATGGTGCTACCGAGGGAACTGACTAATCTTCCAATGGTGTACATACACTCGTCAATTTCCTTTCGGGCATACGAGTCTTTAATCGACTCCATCAG